>VZUA01054312.1:72589-89944 GCA_013401035.1 Horornis vulcanius
AGCTTCCAGCACCCACCACAAAGACTCAGAGAGCAGAGTACTGACCAGAATTTGGCCCAGGTACAGAGTCAGTCCTTCAGCCAGGATCTGTCTCAACAGACTTGAGCTGAATGTAGATGTGGCCTTCTTCAAAACAGCAAAGAAAAAGCTGGTGAAGTACTTTGGGCCTAAGTATTGGAGGTTTTTTTCCCCATCTCTGAGATGGGAAAAGCCTTTCATCTGTTCCAAGACAGAGAATAAGTAGAAAGAGTACAAAGATAGCAGCAGTCTCCCATGCAGCCCCCAGCTTGGGAAAGCAGGTGGAGTGGAGAGGAGAAGCCACCTTTCAATTGTGTTTTAATGAACAAGTTGTTTGTTCTTCCATGTCCTTTGATGAATGGGTGTTTTCCTTCAAAAGCTGACGTTTGTCTTTCATTATGCCCAGCATATGCTCTACTAGGCAGGACCATTTTTCTACTCTAGATAAATAAACATGAAAATGAATTTATCTCACAGAAACATGTTCTCTTTCAAGTCTGGCACAAGCCTGCCCTCTCCCCCAATAAATCTCTGGGTAAATGTGTACTCCTCAGCAATCCCTCCCCCTTACATCAAATGGAGACATTTTGTAAGCTCCCATCTCCACACAGCTCAGGAAAGCTGCCACTGACTCCAGGCACTTAGAGGCAGCGATTTAAGTATAATTCACAGCTGAATTTGAGAGTATCATCAAAAATAAACTTTTCCAAACCAGAAAGCATCCAAACCCTTTTCCAAGCTAGTGGTAGATAGAATTTTAACCCTCAAATTATGGGGCTGAAGTGAAACAACACTGCCTGCAGGCTCTGGCATGGGATCTGCTGTTGGATGGAAATTGGGCAGTATAGTATGATGCCAGTTAAAGACTCCCCTTTGAGAAACAGACTTTTCATTTGCTGTACAGGCCTGTGGATAAAGCTGGTTAATTTTTCAAAGGCATTTTGGTTTCCTTCCAAATTTGGTCCTATCTGCTGTTTGTTCTTTATTGGTTCACAACATGATCCTGCACATAGTGTCTTTGGGTATAGACATGGCAAAACATGTCCAGAAATTACAATTCCTGAATGTCTCTGTTATTGCACGCCTTAAAACCACTGAAATGTACACTGAAACCAGGGCACACTGGGGCACTTTGCAGTTTCTCACCTTTAGCAGATGAGGGACATGTCTACTGAGCCACTTCAAACAAAGTGAGAAAGCTTGGGTGGTGGTCCTTCACATTTCTGCACAAACAATCACTCAGCCTTATGTCAATGAAACTTTTGCAATCTGTCAGTATTTTCACAAATACTGCAAGTAGTTTGGTTCAAATAATGGCCCTGATTCATGGAGGTACTTAAGAATGTGCTTGGCTCTGAGTGCACATTGGTGTCTCCTTGAAGTCAGTGATACTGAGGCGTATCTGTGATTATGTGCATGTTTAAGTGCCTTTGAGTGCTTAACTGACGTCTTGAATAGGGCCAGCATTAGTCATTCAGTAACACCTGTCCTACTACTGGACAAATAATAAATCAACCTGGTCAAGCTGTGTCTGAGCTCATCTATGAAGCATGTTGTGATGGCAACCACTGAGAGTGCAGATCCTAAAGCAGATCCTGACTATTACAGGCACATCCCTGATATGTCAGAGGTGAAGAGCATTCCAGGACTTTCTGAGAAGCTTGACTTTGAAACAGGGCGTACAAACTTGAGATTGATCTCTTTCTCTCACTCAAGATTTTGTATTCTGAGTCCTATGAGAGAAATTAGTTCAGCATAAATGGGATTGTGCTCCTTGAAGCTTTCAAGCTGCACTGCAAACAGGTTTTAACTATTTTTTAAGCCCTTGCTAAGTTTCAACCTCCTTGATTAAAGAACAGCAACACCAAAAACAACTCAAGTCCTTGTAAAGGTTGTTGTGGTGGCATGGTCCAGGCCAAGCCTCAACCTAACCCTCAAATTTGCACCACCCCCACATCCCTAGCAGCACCACTGCCTTCAATTTGTTCCTACCACAAGGGAGGTAGAAAATCACTTTCCTTGGCTAAGTTTTACTCCATTCTTCCCCCATGAGAAGGATGACTTTGTCTTGCTGATGATTTCTTTCCCAGTAATGTTTTTATTGATCATATGAAAGTGTTAAGCTATGTCTCACTTAGGCTGCATTCTGCTGTTAACTGGATTACCATACAGAGAATGTTACAATGAGGCTCCGAGGTCTGCTGGGTCAGCTTGGTAAATGATAGCACCTCTTGAAGCTATAATGGATGAGAGTATCCTTGATAAGATTTGACACTTGTACTATATATGCTGTCACAGCAAACATTTTGCTTTTTTCTTGATGTTTTAAAGGCCATAAATACTGGTCCCTAATGTTAAGTATGTGAACCTCACATTAATCACACTGCCAGGGAGAGCAAAGCACTTTGCTCATAAACTGAAATGGAGCACAGTTAATCTATCAATGTTCTGTAATGAGGACTATTATAACAAAGTATTTAGGTTGATTTACGGATGGGCTACACATCTCTGGTAATGGTCACACATCAGTAAAAGAGCAGAGGGGCCATCTGGATCACCAGGAGTCTGAGATTTATTGAATAATGTGAAGATCCCTCTTTATCTCTACTGTAAAGTTCTTAAACTCATTCTTTATCAGTTCACTTTTTCAAGATCAGTCTGCTCATTGGGGCATCACTGCCCAGTTTACATGTTGGGGTAGACCGCTCCCTCAATTTCAGTATTTTCAAATACTTCCTCCAGTTTCAGAGACAGGACAAGAGAAGGCAAAATATTTTGCTGATTTTAGAACTACCTTAAAATAAAGAAAAGAATTTTTAAAAAAAAGCTAAAATCAACCAGCCTGACCAATACTTTTATTTAGTCTTTATACTGTGTAATCTGTGTCTACTATTGTCCCACAGACATTTGATCCCTGTCAGGAGCTGATGTTAAATAGATACAGAACACATCTGCCACCCCTACCTTGAAAATTTTAAATCTGGATAATTATCAGATAGTTAATCAGAGTAACAATGATGGGCTCAGAAGGCAGGAATAATCTCGCTCTCCCTTATCTGCATTAGAAATACCTGCACCTAATTATCACTTCCCCATCTTTGGCTTGATATATGGTTTTTTAAGACCTCTGAAGCATTTTAAAAAAATGCTCACATGACAGCAGGTGAACCATACTCATTGAGGTATTATTTTTCCTCCTCATGAAAGATTTCTGCCATAGAGTCACTACCTCTGTGCAAGAAGCACCAGACAGTGACTGGCAAGTCTGGGAGCTGGGCTTGGGGGGACTGTCTTGGGGCAACACTCCCAGATGTACATAGTGGGAAGGCAGTGAAAAGAGAAGAACCAGGTCTTCTAAACCCCAAACCAGTTTAATTTAAGGTGCTCTGCAATGGGGTCAATATTCAGAGCACCCATAAGACTAGGAATGAAAGTTCCTCCTTTCAGGCCTGCTTTATCTAGGAGAAACTTCAAAATATTAATATAAACACACTTTCTTTAGGATGCTTCGCCTGGTGGGTGTTAAAATGAAAATACCAGGTTTACACACCAACTCCTCTCCTTTCCCATGTGGGACCACCTGTGCATCATCTACACAAGTGTGAACATGAACAGTCCTTTCTAGTATAGAAATAGTGCTTAGAGGCATTTTGCTTGCTGCAGGTGAATTCAATCTTGATGGGAAATCAGTAGGTCCAGTTTTCAGAAACTGTCTGACAAAACCTTGAGTACATTGAGGTCATCAGGTGAGTAGAGGAGTCTTAAAAAAAAAAAAAAAAAANTACCATATTCAGCTGTGGAGTGTCAGGCTTCTCTTGCCACTGGATGCAAAGCAATCACCCCAGCTGCACACTCATCAAGGCAGGCCAAATTTGGTTGAAGAAATGGGACAGGAGAGGCATTTCTTCCAAAAGGTCATCAGTAATACAAACATGTTTCTTAAAAGACCTTCTCAGTCCCTGTCTGGCTCCAGTTCCACAGGAGAGATGATCATGTACACCCTTGCCTGTTCTGTCAGCACAGCCCTGGTCTGTGCTGAACATGCTGTACCACCACTCACTTGTAATGAAAAGCTGTTGCCTGCTACAAACTGGCCACAGGATGAGAAGAGATGCCAGATCAGAAAATAGATGTGACCACAGAGAGCCTGGGACAAGAAGTGCTGCTGTATTAGGGCAACCAAAAATACACTTTTCTCTCACTTGCCACATTCACAGGTATCAGCCATGGATGAAGACCCAAGAGGAGAACACGCCAACAGGAGCCCAGACTGCAGCCCCTGGGGAGACCAAAAAGAGTTGTCAGGCATTTCTTGCTGTACCTCAGACATAAAGACCATTGTGAAGCTGTATTTCTTTAGCAGACTAAGAGATTGCTAGATTGAGCAAAGGGATAATACAAGCAAAGGTGTTAGAACATAAAGCCAAAAGAAACATTTAACCAAACACTAATGTACCATTACCATTTAATAAAGTGCTTTGCTTTGCATTCTTCAGGATGTAGAAAAGACTTTTCACCCTACTTTTTCATCTTCACTTTACTTTTCCTCATTTTCCCTCTCTCTCTCTGTTTTTATCTTCCCCTAATTTCTGCATGTCTTGGATTTGAATACACCAAGAGTTCTGGACCTGAATCTGAATTCAGATCCATATTTCACCATTTGGTTTTGTTTTTCTAGCAGGGTTCTCTGAAGGACAATGTGCTCAGACTGTGGGAGAGCACAGGCCAGATTTCAGCCTGTGTGCTGAGGTTAAATGTCATCTGACAAGGGCTAAGTAATGTTACAAGTCCCTAAATTTGAATTTTTGGAGGGATAGGAAAGGAAGATTGGTAAGGAACAGCCCAAGCATAAATCCCCTAGCTCCCCCCGGAGTGCATCCAGACCCCAAAGTTCATCATGTGCTGCAAGCCTCATATATGAAAGCAGCCCTAGGAGTTCTACATATTTTAAACCTTCTGCTCTTTGTTGGCTTGTGATCCTGACAGGAGTTTTTTTTAACCCATTTTGAACAGATGACCAAAATTCTGACTGTCCCCAGTGCAATGGGAAACTGTAAAGCAAACAGCATTTCTCTCTTGCTATGGAACACCTGTGAAGCCCTTGCTTATCTCACAGGTGTCAAGGAAATTAAAAGCAATTTGTAAAAATGCCTAGGCCTGATTTATACGTTGCCAATGCTGCTATTTAAGCAGGGGACACAATCACTCAAGGTCTTCTCCTTAGATATCAGAAAGTATGAGGCACCACCAAAAGATGTAAGGCGGACTGGCTCAATCTGGGCAACATCTTCACACGACAGCATCAGCCTAAACTGAGTAAATTCAGTATTGGGTATTTCAATGAAATATCTTGGTTTGAAAAGAAATTAATCTGGGTTTGTGAAAGTGTTGTATTCACTTTTTGGTAATGTCACTGACAATGCAAGTGCTTAAATATATCATAAAAATCTTCACTTTACATTGACCTAGACTGGAAGCGAAAACTGTGATGTGCCAGTGTTTATGATGATTAATGTTTCCTAGGGCCTTACCAAAAGTAGCTAATTTGTAGATAGGGAAATTAGGACAGGATGGGAATTCAGACAATGCTAGAAGTATTTTACCTTATGCAATGTTGGAGTAGGAAAACCCTTGAATGGAAGGCAAGGCATGTCATACTTTTGGCGGACAAATCATCCTGGAAATAGATACAATGATATTTAAAATAGCCTTGCTTGAATTAGGTTTATTCGACAAGCCTGGAGGGTTGGGGACAGCTCAGAGGATATATGGCCACGTATGGGCTGCCATATATTCTGTTCTTTAGAGACTTATTTCTCCTCTGGAATCACAGCATGTGTGCTCTCCAAAAATCCAGCTCTACCCTCAGCTGCTCTAAATCAAGCAATTACCCTTGGGCTGGGTTTGCTTATGTACTCAGACAGTGAAAAGGGCAGTGGCACAGACAACAATACTGGGCCCCACTTCCCATGAAAATCCCAGCCATGTTTTCCTGCATGTCTGTCCACTGAAGAGGCTGCCCAGCAACCCTGCTTTGTATAAACAGACTGGTGAAACCCCAAGAGCAGAGAAATATATTTTGGGTCCAAATTTGGAGTTGAAATAGAGCAGAGTCATCAGAAAGAGTGTAAATCAGAGATGAAATCCCCACTTAACCCTGACACCGAGGTCTAATGAATAAATGCCCAGCCCTGTCTTGACTTGCAATGCAGTGTTCCCCTGTTGAGCTCCACCAGGACCTCCAGATTCTCACCCTCCCAACTGCAGAGAGATTTTCTTGCAGGGCAATGAAAACTATGATTTATACATCTTAAAATTATTAAACAAGTGGCAGAGTAAAAATAGGAGACGGAGCCCAAGCCCCTCTGTTCTCTGACACCTCCTGGATCAGCCTCGCTGATCTCCTGCCCAGGCACTACACAAGTTGTCAAGCAGGAAGGTGTGGGAGAGCAGCGACACTCGTTATCACTGGAGGGCAGGGAAAGGAGCCAGGCTGGGGCTGAGTGCCTTGGTGAGCCGATAAGTGCCGGGGAGTGAGCACGGCACTGAGGGCTGTGTGTCAGCCAGCAGACAACCCTGTTTGCCAAGGCATGGGGTGGACGAGGCTGTGAACGCCAGCTCTGTTGTTATTGTCATGTCATAGGGAGTAAGGACACTGGATTCTACATGCCTGTGTGTTTGATCAGGAGAGCACCACTGACAGAGCATAAATAAACAGAGATAAAAACAAGATTAAGCAGGTCCTTCTCCTTATCGCTGCCTCTTTATCCCTATTGATCTGCGCCCGGTCCCTTTTCATCCAGCCTGGAATTCCTCACATGCTTGAACCACGAGCTGTCACATCTAATTAAAAATGTGATACAAGGTTTTGCATGCAGCAGTGAGTATTTGCCAGTGTTGGGCAGCTGTGTGTTCAGCATCCTGCCTTTCTCTATGAAAACTCATTTTGCTGTTGTGAAATACAGCTGGGTTTGTAGCCAAGGGATGGCAGATGTGAACTGGAGAAAAACAACCTGCTTTTCGGTTCAATCTTCAGGACACATCCAGTCTCAAGGGTGAAAATGGTGGTCACCTTGTCTAAGCCTCTTACCCTGGGAGAAAAAGTTTTCTTTCCACTTCTGTCAGCTTAGTGGGGACATTTCTCTCTTCTTGGGGGGACCAAGGTCTCCGTGGTAGATGGGCCACAGAGACACATAAACCTCCCCTCCTTGCTTGCTAGCCAGCTCTTTCATCCATTTGGATGTTTCCAAAGAAAAAGTGATCACTGGCTGATCATTTAAACCCCATCCCCACTTCAGCATGTTGTCAATTTTCCTCATCTCTCTGGGTTAACTGCTGCCTTCATGCTCGTCAGATCACTCTGAACTCACTGAATGAACATTGCTTTTGCTTAAAACAATCAAAATATGACAGGTAAATATAATTGGGGCAGTGTGTCCTTCTTCATAGAGAAGATGTTTTTGAACACTGAGCAACTGTGGGCCTATAAATACCACAGATGTTTAAGGTCTGCATATATGTCTAATAACATCCAGGGCATAGCTTTGAGTTGAAAATTAAGTCCCTCATTTTGTGCACCTAACAGTGCTAAGACAAATTAGGAGACTACCAGTGTAAGGGTGAACAACACAGAAAAGGAAACACTAATAACACTGTATTTTCTGCCTGATTTTTTAATCTCTACATTCCACCATACTCTGTTTAATTTTGTTAAAACATTAAAAAAAATCTCTTGAAAATGGCTTTTCCTCATGCTTTCATGATCTCTGGAAACTATTAGAACTCTGGTTTTGGCTTTGGTTTTTAAAAGTGGCTGGTGGCTTTAGGTGAGGCAAGAGTTCTGAAGGCTGGGGCCAGTGTTATAAGGGAGATTGCTGGAGCTGGGGAGTAAAACCAGGCATGATTACAGAGACAGAATCTGATTCCCCCAGGTCTGATCCCTTCTAGATGTAGCACTAGGCACCTTCATTTTTCAGGGCTAAAACATGTCAGCAATTTGGAGACTTTGCTGAGCTCTTCCCCCTTCTGAAGTCAGAGCTGACTGTCTCAGGCCAGGCATCCAAAGCTATAGATATTTTGGAAAAGATAGATGGTGTCACTCCTTTGCTTTTGTAACTTTTTTGGCTGTCCCAAGGAATAAGACACTTTACTATGTGATCCAACAGGCAATCAGTGTGAGCAGGGTTTTTATTCATTCTTTCCTATGCCATCATTCAAGACCCCACATTTTATTGTTCACCACTAAAACAATATCATTAGACATGAAATATATGTTGCCAGGCCCTCCCCATCTCACCTCTCTCCCTCTTTTTTTTTCTGAGGAGAAAGAAAAGAAAACTTCTTTTCAGGATACATTGTAGGGAGTGCTCATGAACTGGCAATTTATTTTCTCCTAGGTTTGACAGTGCCAGGCCCTTAGTGCTTTTATTGACTCTGGCAAAACACAGTGACAATTATTTTTGTTGGTTTCAAACCCCTTCTCCAGCAGAGTGTGAAGTCAGCAGGTTTTTTTTTTGCATGCTGAGCATGCCCTTTCAGACACCCTAAGAGGAGCAGAAGGAAAGATGATGTCTTTTTTTCATTTTTATCCACTTGCACTTTGGCATTCCCTGAACAGACCTTTTGTTTTGAGGAAGGGAAAGCATGGGAGAGGCTCACAGACAAGTAGTGGGTTGATGGTCATGGAGGAAAACAGAGCAGGGACATCCTTTTCTGAAGGTTCCTACTCTCAGCAACCTGTACATCCCTTCTGGAAGTCCCAAGCATTTCCCTCTGTGCGTGCACACACAACACACCCAGAGAGGACAGGGATCCTCCCACCCCTCCATGGTCAAACATGGGCACCCAGAAATCTCCAGTCCTTGTTTTCCTCTTGTCCAATGCCCTCAAGAGCCTTCCAGGTCACCCTAAACCCTCTTCTGGGCTGTGGGAGGCCAGGATGATGGTGAAAAGGGGTTGGTTCTCAGAAAAAAACCCTTTAAACAACCCTTGGCAAAGGTCGCCTGGAGAATTTGTGGCTTGTGGGATGTGCATTAGCACAAGCATTTGTTTAAAGCATTTCATGCTATCCCTTCCATCTTCACTTATCTGTTCCTGGCAAGGCTCAGGAAAGGCAAATGGCCCCAAAATAATGGCAGTGTAGACTCAGCCTGTGGGATGCCTCACAAATTGCATATCAGTTACAGCAATTTTGAACATCATTTGTCAAGGTTCACAGACCAGCAAAGCTCCTTGGGAAGAAAATAAAAATATAAGCCAATCTTACAATCTACCACTAGGATGAATAGGAAAAGTTTCTTCCCTGTCTTACAACAGTGAAATTTAGATTTCAAACACTCTAGATTGGTTTTTCTCTTCCTACCCACTCTACAAAGAGGCTTTGGCTATTTTCTGTTCTTTTAAGTGATACAGAAGGACAATCAGTTTCTGACCTGGAAACACTGCGGATTAAGACAGGTCTTCTCCAGCAGAGGAGCTGGAGAATCATCCAAAAATTATTTTTCGCTTAAATTACTTCTTCAAACTTTTTTTGCCATGTTGCATAAAATGTCTCTATAAAATTCTGCAAAATGTTAAAAATTAAAATTGCTGAAACTTACCTCCCAAGTAAGCCATCATAGTGAACATTGCTGCTTACTTGGGAAGATAAACTTCCTGTCAATTAAAAAAGCATTTGTTAGAGATAATGTCCCACTTCTACAGTTGTGATAGTGAGTAAAGTCTGAAGTTTCCATTGACTTCCAAGGATGCTCTCCCATAACTATCACCTTGTCCCAAACTGTGAGAAAATGAAGATGTAAAAAATCCTTTCCAGATGGTGTGACCTGCCAAGGCAATTGAATTGATCAATAGACATCAATACCTGCCTTCAGACAGAATCTGTGAAATGCAGAAGGGCTTTATTTGCACTTTACACAGGAAGATGGAGAATCCGCTAAGCTAAAGAACAGCTGAAGGACAATTAAAAAAAATCATGGGTGTGGTGGAGAGGTTGACCAGAGATGTCCCTGTTTTCCAGAAATCCCACTTATTCTTGCCTGTGTGCTACCATTAGGCATTCCTCCTGGTGCATCAGGACAGATGCTTCAGGTCATGCAGGACAGAGATCCGAGCAAAATTCCCTTTCTCCCGTACACAGGACTTGGTGGTTTTGGACTGAAGTCACCTTGCTGGTTTTGAAAGCAGGATGGATCACATCTCCAGATGGTCGATTACTTCAGCAACAAAAAGGGAAATTCCTATTTGCCCCTACAAGAACAAACATGCAAACGCACATTCCTGGCTTTGTTGCCTCTCTGCCTCTGAACAAAGCCACAGAAAAGACTGTGCTGACTGTGCAGAAGACAACAGCTGCCCTCCTTCCATCTGCACCTTTGTGTCCCACCACCCTGCGAGGCTTTTCTGCTTGGATTTGCATCACAGATCATTGGATTAATGCAACCGATGGTTGGTCCAAGGGTGGACCCAAGGGAGCCCATCAGCTTGATCTGCCCTCACACTGCTGCCCTTCCCTTCCCACAGCAGCTCCCAGGAGATGTCTGTGGCTCTGATCCAGCTGCAACCTCCTGCAGGAGCCTGCCAAGGGGCTCATACAAATTGTTCCCCATTAGCTGTTGTAGGGCTCCTGACAGCAGCTTTTCAGCTTGGAATGAAAACTGTTTCTAGGTGGTGTTACCCCACGAGGGATGTGTTATTACAAATAGGAGTTCAGCGTTTGAGAGCTGTGGATGAAGGAGGGGAGGGAATATCCCTTTTAAACCAAGGGTGCTCCACAGCAGCAAGCCAGTGTCTACTTACCAACCTCTCCAAGTGCCTCTCCATGCTTTTTGCTTTGGCAGGCCCCCCCTTCCACCATGGAAGTACAACTGGCCCCAGCCACTGTGTGTCCCCAGCAGGCAGGGACAGCCAGCCAGGCACCTTAGAGAGTCCCTATGGCAGCCACCAGAGGGGTGAGATGACCCTGCCAGAATTTCCAAAGCTTCTTGAACTGAGCATTAAGTCAATTTGAGAGGGATTACTCTGCCAAACATAGTAATTAATTAGAGAGACATGCTTCAGCACAAGCTTTTCATTATCCAAAGCACTCGACATGCCTTTGTGGGGGTTGTGCTAGCACTGTCAAGGCCCATCTAGCTCCAGCCCTTCCCACTGTGTGTGTTTCACCAGTTCAGGTACCATTTCCCACTCACTGGTCTCTTTTCCCTTGCAGTGTCTATCTTCAGCATGCTTGCTTGCATAGAATTCTGAAACCGTTTGGGTTGGAAGGAGCTTGAAGATCATTTAATTCCAACAACCCCAGCAAGGGCTGGGAAAGATCTTGGTCTTTCAAAGAATATGGATGAGACTAGAGTGAATATTTTCCTGATCCACTCTGAACCAAAGAAAATCTGGCTGTGGGGGAGTTGGGAGTCATGCTGCTGTACTTTGATGTGAAGGATGTTCTGAGGAAAGTGAAGGCACTGCATCTCAGCAGAGTTGTTCTGGCATTGGAGGATGCATCTCCTCTTTCCATGCTTTCTAGCAGAAATGACAGGCTCATATTTGAAGTCCAGTCATGTCCCTACTCCTGATCTGAAGTTTCAGTGCAGCTCTTAGCAAGTCACTTGAGTTCCCTGAACCTTGATCTGTGACATTGTGATGCAATTTTCATCCTCTGTCCTAGCTGAAAATGTACAGTTTTGAATACATAAATTTGACTAGTTCAGTCCTGCTTTCAGCATCTATTAAGGAACCTGGCATGCTGGTCTTCTGCAGCATGAGTGAAAGGTCAGTCTCTTTCTGTGCCTTTTTAATTCAATGATAAGCCTTATTTTTGTCAGTGTGACCAAGACAAGGTGCAGTGTCCTCGCTGCTTTGTGAGGATATACTGAGAAGTAGATCCTGATGGAATCAGTGGACAGAATTTTTAACAACAGATGTGTTGCTGTCATGATCTAACAAATAGGGCATGAGGCAAGCAGGAAGTCCTTTGCCAAAATTCAGGAAGGAAACTGTCATCACGAGCAGTAAAGAGAACTTAGCTCTTTCATGACATCTCAAAGCAAGAAGCATGTATCATCTTGCATATTCCTGCCTAACTTGAGGCAAGCAAAGGCGACAATATTTTGGAAGCAAATGCTGTGTAGATCAGCATTTTCAATTCAATCTTCTGAATTTTTGAAAAACAAGTATGGATTGGCAAGTAACTAGAGAAATACCGAGAGTATTTATTTTACCTAAACTCCTAGACATTTTAGTATTAATGGTTGGTATGAGCATTTCCAGCAACTGATCTTTGGGAATTACAATTCTCAGAACAATCCCATTCATTATTTCAGCCCACTTCACTTGAAGCTCCAATTTCCAAATGAAAATTGAAGGAGGGAAAACACACATTAAAAGAAAAAGTAAATAGAAGGATTCCAACTACTGATTTTCATTTGAGCATCTTATATTGATTTTTCTCCTTTATAATTATGCAATATAGAGTGCATCTTTTCTTAATTCATAGAGTCCTCTAATCATTACAGCTGGAAAAAGCCTTCATGATCATTGACCCCAAATGTTAACTCAGCACTGCCAAGTTCACTTCTAGACCAGGTTCCCAAGTGCAACAGCTACATCTTTTAAATACCTCCAGGTTTGGTGACCACCTCTGCCCTTGAAAGCCTGTCCCAATGTTTGAAAGCCTGTTCTATGCAGAAATTTCTCCTAAAATCCAATCTAAGCCTCTCCTGGCACAACCTGGGGCCATTTCCTCCTGTTCTGTCACTCATTACTTGAGAGAGGAGGCTGACTCCCACCTGACTACAACTTCCTCTTAGGGAGTTGTAGAGAACAATAAGGTCTCCCCTGAGCCTCTTTTCCTCCAGGCTAAACAGTCCCAGCTCCCTCAGCTGCTCCTCACCAGATTTGAGCTCCAGACCTTTCATCAGCTCCACTGCCCTTCTCTGGATGCACTCCAGCCCCTCAATGTCTTTCTTGGAGTGAGGGGCCCAGAACTGGACACAGGATTCAAGGTGAGGTCTCACCAGCGCTGAGTACAGAGGGTTGATCAGTTCCCAGGTCCTGCTGGCCACACTATTGCTGATCCAGGCCAGGTGCCAGGTGCACAGCTGGCCCATGTTCAGCCACTCTCAACCAGCACCCCCAGGTCCTTTTCCACCTGGTCCTTTCCAGCCCCAGCCTGCAGCACTGCAGGGGTGGTTGTGACCCAGGGGCAGGACCCAGCACTTGGCCTTGTTGAACCTCAGAGGGGCAGGACTGGCCTTGGCCCACTGATCCAGCCTGTCAGATCCGTCTGGTGTCATCTGCAAGCTGAGTATGCACTCAATCCCCTTGCCCAGATCATCTATAAATATATTAAACAGGACTGGCCCCAACACTGAGCCCTGGAGGACATCACTGGAGATGGCCCCAGCTGAGTGTTACTCCATTCCCCACCACTCTCTGGGCTCAGCCATCCAGCCAGTTCTCTGCCCAGTGAACAGAGCACCTGCCCAAGCCATGAGCAGCCAGTTGTCTCCAGTAGAATAATGTGGAAAACAATGTCAAAGGCTTTACTAAAGTCTGCCCAGAGAGCATGAAGAGTCTTTGTCCTTTGCTCTCTCATGGAGTGGAGGAGTTCTTTTCCCAGGTGCACTCACTGCTGCTGGCCAGTGCTGGCTCTCCCTGCAGCCCAGCTCCCTGGTGACAGTGTGTCCCCACCAGAGATCTGCCTGGGCAGCTGCCTCAGTTGTGGTGGTGGGAGCAGTGCTTGCTGCCTGGTGGGTTCCATGGCTCCCTGTGGAGCTGGCAAGGCTCCAGCACCTTTCCTGCACTCCCTCCTGCACTCCCTGCCCTACAGTCCACCCATTAAATGGGTAATGACTGGTCTGGTAGCCAGCAGAGAAGTGCCTTCAGAGAAAAGATAGTATTTGAAAGCAGAGGTTACACACAGAGCCCTCTCAAACAGATCTTTGTGCCAGAGGCTTTGTTTTGATACTAGAAACATTTCCACTACAGCAGCCTCTGATGGCAGTCATGTGTGGGATTAGAAACTGACTCCATTCAAATAACAGACAGCTGTTTGGAGTGAAAACTCGTCTCTGTCAATTTCTACTCAAAGAAGGCAGAGGCAAAGGAAAAAAAAAAAAGACCCTGGGCCTGGGAATCATTGTAGCTTAATCCCTCCTTTGGCAGGAGATAAAACTAGGGCTTTCCAGTGCTCTATAATTTCTTGCATTGACCTGGAAAGAGATTTCTCTATTCACTGGGCTGTAAACCTCCTTTTTTATATTTACTACATGATGTACAAGAACTGAATCTCCAGCAGAGAAAACATGCCATGTTGGGCTAGGAGCCTGGGAAGAAACTTAGTCTCAGGTTAAATAACTTAGTGCAGCAGGGATGCACAGTAGCTGCTAAAACCACTTATGGATTGTTCTTTTAACTTTCAGCAGAAGGTTTTCTCATTTTGCGAAGAATTGGCTGAGAATTCCAAAAGTGACTAATGATTTACGGGGGTCTGCTCTTTCGACGCCAAATTTCAAACCCTGGAGGAGGGCCTGATTTTTGAGATTGGGTGCACAGCTCTTGCAAAAAGTCAAATATCTTTTGTGCATCTCAAGACCCTGGTATGCCTAGTCATTCATGCTGTCTGATTTAGAAAAAATAAATGTGGTAGAAAAGCAGAGCAAAGCCTTTGACCATGCTCTGCCAAGCACAACTGCAGACACAGCAAAGGGTTGAGTTGCACTGCTCCTGTACAGCACACATGTATTTTTGGTTAACCTGGTGCTTCCTGTCAGCACCATAAACAGGTTCTTGCAAAAGGTTTTTCTGTTGTTTTTAACAGGAAAAAGTGGCTGTGCCAAGGGACATTTTCAAGTACAACAGACCAAGTGGCAAAGCTGTTACCAGGATTCAAGCCTGTGTGCACCTGGAGTTGTTCCCTTTCCCTAGCTCTCCTCCTGTGTTTTAAAAAACACAGGAGGAGAGAATAGCATTTAATCCATTAGAAAATGGATTTCATTAGGAAATGAATCATGTCCTCTGGGACAATTTGAAAAAGCTTTGAGGGAGGCCTTTCTTCTCAGAGATTAAAATGTCACCTCAACTGAAAACTTTTCCTCAACCATATGAAAAAGTAAAGAAAAGTGTCAAAATATGCTATTTTGATATACTGAACATTTTCTTTCGCTTTTCTTTTGAATGTAACTTTGGATTTAAATTTTCCTGTGCCACAGACTTTGTTATCAAGCTGACTGTGGCCTCCCCACCACAAAGCTGGTGGAACAGTGCTGGAGCAGGTGGGTGTTGCCCTCCAACCCCATCACTCACAGCCAGATTCTGCAGAAGCACTCAATATCTAAAAGAAAAACAAAACTTATTTCCTTAAAACAAACCAACTTGGAATTCCCAAAGAAAAAAAAATTATTTAATTAATTCCTTGTTTCTCTATCTATTTTAACAGATTGGGCAAGCTTTCTTTATGAAGCATTTAAGAGAAGGCTGGGTTTCACACCCATGGAAAATTAGGATGAATTTATGAAATGCTGAACCTCTCTATGAAACAGCATTTCTCCCCCGGGGGGCTGCAGAATTCCATGCAGAGAGTGCAGCAGAAGCCAGGCCACAGCCAGGAGAAACATCCTCTGTCAACACAGAGATGCAAAGAGAAAGAGTGGGAAGGAAGGGGATGGAGAAGCGATTTTGCATAACGCTTTCCCTGCATTGTTTGCATTGGAAGCCTCTCTCCCTGTGTCCCAGCAGACAGCCTTTGGATCACTTGGAAATTGTGCCCAGTCCATTCTTGTACAGAGCTGAAGCCGGGGCTGTTTGCAATGGCTGGTGCCAGGGAGCTCGGCAACCTACAGGAAGGAAGGTCTTGTTCTTAAAAAATAAAATAAAATAAAATAAAAAAAGCCCAAACCACCCCCCTTGAGCTTGGGAGTGAGGAGGCATGGATCCTATTCCAAGCTCTGTGCTCATGCTGGGTGGCCTTGGACATGTCACATTGCTGACTGTTCAGCTCTGCCTGAAAAAGCAGGATGAAGGGTGGCAGGGGGGTACCGCTCCCTGCCCGCCGTGCTAGGAGGAGTGCTGCACACCAGGAGCTGCTGGCACAACTCCTGGTGGATGAAATGGGCTTTGTAGCTTTGCTTCAGCTGCCTGCCACTGCATCAGCACCAGATCTTTGCACTGCCTGGAGGTCCTGATGGAACAACCTGCCAGGATGCAGCAGGGAAGCTGCCACACAGGCAAGCTATTTCCTCTGGATAAGTTTGGGAGCAGCTGTGTACACCAAAGGCAGGAGCTTGGTGTGGCACAATGATTGGTATTTCTGTTTCCACATCTGAATTTTTTACAGTACCTGCTGCAACAGATTACAACGATGTATTATCAGGATTGCTCACACTGACAAAATTACTGGTGATCTGACTGCAGCAAAAGCCCAAGGCAGACTGATCTTGGTAGCAGCTGCTGGGTGGAAGCTGCTGGTATGGCAAAAGTGGCAATTGGAAGCCTCAGTTAAGGAATCTGGATCTTAACCATAATGCTATTATTTTCTTTATTGATGTTAACCCTCTAACTGCAACAAGAAATCATCCAGACCCTCTAAGTGTCAGTCGAAGCAACTGCCCTTTCATGAAGTTCTAAAAACAATGATCCATTGAGATGAATCTTCTCAAAGGTAGATTAACAATGACCAATTTAAATCCAGCTGATCTGGATTTATGTCCAAAATGGGGAACATCACTTTAGGGTACACAACCCAGAAAGAAAATATGAAAATCTCCTCTTCCTTCCTTTAAGCAAAAGATAAGAAGCTTTCTCTGTCATCCCTCTCCTATTAGAAACTTCTCTCCCACTTTTACAGGCTTTGGCCAACTCAGTCTTCCAGCAAATACTTAGGTATTTCTCACACTTACCAAAGCAGGATCCACCTGTGAGATGAGGCTTGTCAGTACTGGTATTTTCCTCTTTTTGGTTCTGAGCACTTTAAAACTTAGATGCAGAATTTTTGGTTTCTTTCCATCTGTACAAGCAAGTCTAAGAAAATATGTGACCTCTCACTGCTCCCCTGTCCTCATTGCCATACATCTCCATCCCCATCCCCATCCCCATCATCTCCATCTCCATCCCCATCACCTCCATCTCCATCACTTCTCCTGCAACACGGGAGATACCTGTATCTCCATCCCTCCATGAATTCACTACATTTCAGGGATTATTGGAAAGTTGTCAATACTTTCACCTCTCTGAAGCAGAAGAATGTTAGACCTGTTACGGAGACTCACAAGAGCAGCTGAATTCCTTCATTTTTTTTAAACACTGAAGTTCCCTAGTTTTAGTCTTGATAAAGTCACCACAATG
>VZUA01054313.1:0-10392 GCA_013401035.1 Horornis vulcanius
AGAAATTCAAACATGATAGAACTGTATTAATGATGAGAATAGGGGAAACTTTGGAGGAAACCAAGGCAGCCTCTCTCTGAAAATACTGAAAAGCCAAATCTTGTGCCATTGAATTCAGGTAAAATGATTATACTCCTCCACATCTCTTTAATATCTCCCTGGAAGTGTGTGCTTTTTCTCCCCATTTTATTCCATCAGAAGACCAGAATAGACAATGTGATACTCAGTGCTACATCTTTACACTTTGGCAAGTTGCTTCTAGGCTTTCTGTGGGGTCAGAATGCCCCCACATTTGATAAATAATAATTCCCTTATTTCTACAATAACCCCTTATTTTTCCATAGATGGATTTCTCTGCCTCCATCTCATCTTGCTTGCTTTATTGAACAGATGAATAGATCACCTTTGACTTCATATAATTTTGCCTTTTCTTGAGAGACTCTTGAGCATCAAGATCTCTTTTATTCTCCTGTACTGAATTAGAATTTTTTTTATTCTTTTTTTTTTTTTTTTAATGTAGACACAGGCATGACAGATTCTAATATCACAAAGAAACTTGTAAGGACTTTATATTTTATGAAAAATATCTGCAATTTATATGTACAGCCAGCTTCAAATCTTAAACACTCCACATCACAGCCAGGTGAGGTTTAAGGACAAACACATGCATAATTCATGAAAGCATAACCATTATTGGTAGCTCTGTAGAATAAATAGTCCTTGGTAGACACTGTGCATTTGAAGGATGCACCATATTCATGCTAGCAATATAGAGCTAAATTTTTATTTATGGTGTACTTGCAATCCATTCAATTCTGTTTCCATTTGAACACACTGGTGAAATAGAGTGCAATATTCTGTTTCAGTTACCAGCACAAGATGCACAACTTGAAGCAGATCTCCCCATAGCCAGAGAGCACAGAAGAGCTGATGACTGCACAGAGTCCACCAGGGATCTTGTTATGCCAATCTAATTAACCTGGAAAATGCACAGCTAGCAACGTGCTCTGGGCTTGCACTCAGATGGAAAATGGGCTGTTCAACTATTGTGTGTGCAAGGCAGGCTTCTCATAACTCCCAAGTCAGCAGAAACATTTAAGCATATGCTTACCATTAATGTTAAACAGGTGCTTAAGTACACTACTGAACAGGGAACATAACAAGGAGCACGCCTCTGGAGGATGTGATTTCTGCTTTAATTGCTGTTGCACAGGATTCATTTGCTACCCTTAGATATTACCAATGGCCTCCTTTCCCTGCCAAGACTGCAATTCTGTTAAAATTTAAAAGTAGAAAAATAGTGAGAAATGCTCTCTTTATAAAAAAATCATGAAAAACAAAAACCTAAACAAGGTATATCTGTAAAACCCAAGATACTGGAACAGAGAGGAGCAAATTTTAATTTTAAACTTTCTAGAATCTTTTACAGGTTTTGATTCCTACAAGAATGTCTAGATCCAGCTAAAATGGACCATCCTTAACAAAGTTTTTAACAAATTACAAATGTAGATGCCTATAGTTAATGCAAACGAAATGAAATGCACAGAGAATAACAAACTCAACAGAGAAGATATCATGAACTTCTCTTCCTTGTGAAAAACTCTATATAGTGAGATCAGGAAAGGCTCAGTCATACTGGTATGAACTACAACTAATTTCTGAATTACTGCTCTACCCACAGCATTTCATACATCCTCCATGTAGACAACAGATCCAGTTTTTAGCAGTCAATAAACTCAGAGCTGATGAGCAGTCATACTCCTGCCTTACAATCACTTGCTTTACAAACTAGATCTTCATAAGTGGTACTTTCAGCCCCCTCACAGCCAGATGAGAAGGCATTATTATGAGCATATTTTTTACATGCTTATAATTAGGCATTAGAAAAAAGCAATATAAGCTTATTTCTAGGTTACTTTGGTTATATCATAGGGTGCAGAAGAACTACTCAGTATTTACAGAAAACATGACGAGCTAGAATTTTAATCTTCCCCCATGTTTTTAATAACATCAGTCCCAAATGATAAACAAAAATGTTTCATTTTCAGCATGGTTTTCAGTTTAACATCATCAGTGAAAACAAACATAAGCAGAAGTGCCAGCACGCAGCGTGCTCTGGGGAACAGCTGATGGAAGAGCTCACGGGGCTCTCCATGGGGGACAACTTATAAAATGAGATGAAGGAAAATATACAGAGTGCCTGTCTTTACCCCCTCCCTCTGCTTTTCTTCTGTTTGCTTTCTCTCCATGCAATTCCCCTTTTTTTTTTTTTTTTTCTTGTCAGTTGCAGTATGTTTCACTGTTGTCTCCTTTTAATTACTGAAAATCACCGGTGACACTGGGACATGGTGGGGTTACTCAGATCTGAAAGCACCTGAGCCTCCGACAAAAGTCTTACTCATTTCAGCAGGAGCAAAAACCCATTAAGTTTGGCAAAAGTTTTGCTTGAGTAAGTGCTGAATAATGACTACAGAATGAGGCTATGCAATATGTGACTGGAATTCATGCCAAGTCTGTCTACACACGCCTGAGTTGACAAAAATCTCCTGGCCAGTATTCCCTGTAACTTGAGAGGGATTTTCCACAGCATTGACCAATCTGTTTTCCATCCAGTGCTTGACCTGGGCATGCAGTGTTCACCACTGTAGCTCATTCCACTGTCTTGAATTGTTTATTTTCTCATACTTGCCTTGATTGGACATCTGTGAGCATCTCAGGATAACCTCTTAAATCATCATTCCATAGTAATTAGGGATGAGATGGTGGGAATACTTCACAGAAACAGAGACACATGAAAGATCTCACAAACAAAATCCTGAACTAGTTGCTGAAGGTGCACAGAGTTTGTAACTCTTCTATTATGTCTTGCAAGTGTGCAACTTGAGAACCACCAATTTACAGTTGAGGGTTGGACTCAGATCGAGTTACACACATAATAATTCTCTCCCTGATCAAGATATGATAGGCAATTCCACTGCTTCTGCTCCCACTCTTCACTTCTATAGCAATGAAGGGGATATTGCTGGGCATACAGAACCCACAGGGAAGATTTTGTTCTCACAAACCACCAGCAAGCCAGCCACACACTTCTTCCCAAAGCACAGCATAAACTTTACAACACAGATGCTCCAGGAATTCCCAAGACCTCATCAATATCTCCACAGATGCACAAAGACAGGTTTTGCAAAAGCAGAATTTAGACATAATCTTGATAATCCACTCCAAGGGCAACAGGACACTAAAAAAGCAAACTTTGTGTGCTACAATGCAAGTTCTGTTTGTACAGTGCCCTTAAGAGGACAGAAAATCCATGCAATCCACAGGCAAATGCATGCTCCAGCTGGGTCCCTGTTCTCTGTGTATTGTAAGCATTCAGGCTCTAATGGTTTAGATTTATTTTTAAAATTGCATTCTCAACTGTAGTCTTTTCAAAAGGACTGAATACTATGGGAACTTGCTAAATGCAATGCTCCATTGGGAAGGAATGCCAAGCTTACTAAGTGACAGCATTATGCATTAGTGGATTACATGAGATTTAGAGTACATAAAACAATTTAATAAATGGGCTTTGCTTGTTAATCTCACGTGAGTTACTGTGTAGTACAATACTGTACAGACAGCACATATCCAAACATAGACCTAGAAGAATAAATCCTCATGTTGCACTTGTGATGACATTAAACCGTTTGGATTAAATAATTTTAAAACCAAGGGTGCATTACAATGTTCTAGGAGAGCTCAGTTTATACAAACTATGGACCAACAAATTTCTGCTACAGGATGGCCTCTTGCTGAGATAGAGCTCCTCTCCTGCTACAGAGCAGGGCTGTGCTGCTGGGAGACTGGATCTGCTCCTGCACAAACTTGCAGGGACCTGGTAAGAACAAAGCTCCAAATGTGGAGTTCATCTAGCTTCACATGCCACTGCAGATGTAGTTGACAAACCCTGGGCAGATGTGCAGAGTAGTTTTTGTCTGATGTAACAGAGGAGGTTGGAAAAGGTTCTTAGTATCACTTAAGATGCTCTGGAATATCCATGACTATGTTGAAGCAACCAACAGACTAATCACTCAGATATCTGCAGGGTAGATGTTTATGGTTCAGCTTGTACCCCATAATTCCTTGAGTCAATGGAGAAAAGTTGGTATTTAAGAGTGCAGGTACTCTGCCCCATTTTACACTTTTACATGAAGAGGGGATGAATCATGTCCCAGACTCCACTGACTAATTTGTAGAGAGAGCCCAGGCTGACTAACTTAGATATAAATGTCTATACTGTAGAAGCCAGTGTTTAGTCAGAGGAATCCTATGCCCATCTTGTTCTAATGAAGAATTACCACACTCCCACGGAGACTGTTCGAGCAGTTCATCACATCCACTGTAAAACCAGGCACTTTATCTCCTAGTTTGGAATGCTCTAACTCCAACTTCCAGCTTTGAATCTTGTTTTGTCTTTGTCAGCTGTGTTAAAGACCCTATTGGTACCAAGGGTTGTGTTCAAACCAGAGGTGGCCTTGGGCCATGATTGTCTGTTGCCTTCCCCTTTATATAATCCTTTAGACCAATACTGAGAGAGTGCAAAGCTCTGAAAAGAAATGAGACCTCTGTGATATATGAGGAACGTGCTGTGTAGTATCTGCTGGCTGTTGAAAGACTCATTCCACAGTGCAGGAAGAGAAACTCTCCTCATCAAATAAAGCCTCAGGCCAACAACATCTACAAAACTTACATTTTAGGTGTTTATCTTAACAAGCAAATCCAGACTTCATTAATGAATACATGTAACCTCTCAAATATAAATGCTGCCTGCACAGACAGCTCTGTGGCTCTGTTGCTGCTCAGGGCTCTGCAGCCACCCACTCAGCTGTCATTCACTCAAATCATAACAGCCCCTACAACTTCTCCTCTTTTACTGTTGGGGAAAGCAGTGAAAAGACTCAGAAAGAGAGGCAGGGGTAGACTGTCCTGTGAAAAGTCAGACAATTCAGAGAAAGAAGGGAGAAATTAACACAAAGGGCACATTTTTCCTTGCAAGTAAGAGGAACCAGAGAAGCTGCTGAGGAATACTGAAGAAAAAGATGCAGGTGTGATGAGCACCATCAGATTCAAGATTTTGAACTCTTCTGACAGCGAAAATTAAAGTTAGACCACATGCCCTCCTTCAATCTCACAGTGCTAAATAGCCAGCCAGCAATGTGGAGTGCTTCCTACAGCTCCCAAAGTTATTCTGAGACAGCCTGGCACCATGTATTTCTCACAGGCCAGGCTTTGAACTTCTCTATTCCTTAAGTAAGGATGTATCTAAAAGGACATTACATTACATGGACAATATTAGGATCCTACAAAGCTTGTGGAACTCTCTGCCATCCCACCTTAAATGTAAAACAACTCCTAATTTCCACCAATTAGCAACATGACATGAGAACAGCCTCAGCATACCTTGCAGCTTTCCCACAATGCAGCAATTCCAGCACCTCCTATGGATTGTATGCAGGCTAGACATATTATCCTAACAAAGGAGAACCCTTGTTCCCCTTTATGCCTGACCCAGAAACGATACCAGAATGTTACAGTCCTCAAAATACAACTTGTCTTTCACTAAGCACCTGCAGTCCCTAACATTTTTTGCTGCAATTCTTGCTGTAGTCTCAGCAATTGAATTCCTGCCTGGCTTTAAACTTTAGCTGAACTCATGATAGCTCACCTGGGAACTGCTTCAACAGTTCCCTTGCTTTCAGTTCTGGAGCTCCCTGTGTTTTAGCTGAGGTAGTAGACAACTAAGGAATAGAACACCAATTGTACTATTTGTAAATTTGGATTGCACCTGGCTTCTAAGTCAGGCCAAATATAAGACAGAGGGAAGGCTAAAGCAGCAGAGAGCTGCACTGAATCAGAAACTCCACCACTTCCGTGTGAGAGTTTCAACAAAAATTAATCTTTGCACAGCTTCTTTAGCCCTTGTTGGGACTACTGCATTTTTGGCTGGGAAGAATTTCACCCTGTTTCAGTGCCATGTGGTTGAACACTCTAAGAAACTCACCTGTAGGCAAATTATGGCAAATAAGGGGAAATCACAATGGAACACCAAGGTCTTATTTATTTGAGTAAGAATTTATTGCTCCTGAGGGGCACCAGAGTTGTGTTTCTCAAGGAAGAGCAGGAGTACTCCTGGGATGACAGAGTAGGTTAGTCTTCATGTCAATTGTACCCTTGTGGTCTCTGAGCCTCAGAGGTGATGACAGACTTCTGAGGAGATAACAGTTGCCAATGGGCTTATTTTATTTGGGTCTTTTTTATGTACATCAAAACTGCAGCTATCAGAGTTGGAATTTAAGTGGCCAAACTGAAAATCTAAATCTTCTGACACTCCTTCAACTCCTCTCAATGAACCCAAACTGTCTCTTTTCCCCTATTCATTTTCCATCAGAGTAAAGCAGAAACACGGCACATCCAACCACAGTTTCTCTTGGCAGTTTCCAAACAACTGGGCAACTGCAGGTTAGACTGAAATTCAGAACACAAGTTGCACAGCAACATCCTTCTAACACACACAGATGGAGCAGCACTGCTTCCACTGACCACTAAGTGTGCCAAAGTAACAGCCTGCTCACACACAGCACAATAATTTGCCTTCAAGACCCCTCTGTACTCCCCCACGCCCATTGTTCCCACTCACCTAATTGTCTACAACCAAAGGTGGTAGCTCCTTATTGCCCTTGTTGCAACTACCTCCAACAAATTGGGATTTTCACGAGTGCTTGTATGAGAAGAATCTGGCACTACAGTAAAGGCCCTCTTCCAAACAGCTCTTTTGGAGACATTTGTTTGCAAATCCATCAAAAACAAACAAACAAAAAGCCTGGGTATATGATAGATCAGTCCCTGGGGAGAGATAGGGAAGGGTAGACTAAAACATGTAGTTGGCACTACTGTCCTTGACCTGATAACTGGGTGTGCAAGGAAAAAGTCTGGAATATTTTATTGAAATAAATTCTATAGTCATATCTAAAGTTAGGATAAAATGCAAGCACATTAAATTTACCTGCAAAAGTGATAAACCTTTATCTCCACACTGTATTGTTGCATATTAACTTCAAACACACTGTGGAAAACTCAAGGGTACGTCAGTTCTTACTAGGAGAAACCACTGTGTATTAATCACTCCCTACAGCTTTTATGTAGAATTAAGTGAAATCCCATTGTAAGAGCCTGAGCTATTTCTGTATGTTGCATTCCCCTGGCTCAAATGATGAATGGGAAATACAGCAGTAAAATAAAAATAGGCACCTTTCCAGGTAAATGCTGTTGTTTAGAAAAAACCAAACAAAGCCCTGGTAAAATACTGCCACAGGGATAAAAACATTTATCTCAATGTCACAAGAATGGCTTCGTTTTTTGCTGGTCTAATTAGGTAATAAAGAAATCACAGGTGTAGTGACTCCATGAGCTATTACCACACTTAAAAAGGGTCCATTGCATGGCCAGGGACTAGTGTGTCAGTATTATCACTTGCTGTCACATCATTTTAGGAATGAAATAGCTCAATTTAACAAAGATTTTTAAAGAGAAGAAAAATCAATACATAGTTAGAAGCTTGTCAGGATTCTAAGCAACAGCAAAACTGCCAGAAAACAAACAAACAAACCCAAAAAGTCATGGTGGGCTTTGAATTTTCAATGATATGTTGAATTCTGCTGAGGCACTTAATGTAGGGAACACTGTAATTCACCTCCTGGGATTCCACACACCCTAACCCTGTACTCTCAATCACTCCCAGATATGTGAGGGAGGACATCCACAGCAGAGGATTTGACATGAGTAGTTCAGGATTCTAATATTAATTGTAACAAAAGTGATATAAAAGCCAAAATACTATTTTTTAAAACAACAGCTTAAGGAAAAGGATAAAGTATTAGGCTTAACTTGGAACTTCCATCCAAAATGTGCCTCAGTTTTCAGGATTAGATCTGCTAAATACTATCTTGAAGAGATATAAAATCTATTCAAGCATCTTAGAGCTCAAATATTCACCCAAACCTAATTCTTGCTTAAATAAACTGCAGATCCACCTGCAACCACAGACCAGACTAACACAGAATGTGTGTGTGGTTTAGGTGGCCCATAAAACCAGACATCATCTAAATAAACCACCTGTCCCTCCACCAAAATCAAATGTAACAGTTTGCCTGTCTTTAAATTTGATTCCGAGTGTCCCAAAAATGAGGTCTCCAAAGAAAAACCTTGCATTCAAGTCCAGGGAGACTGCCCCAAGTGACAGAAGTAACTGTGATTTAGCAGCCTCAGGGGCCAGATCCTGCTCCTATCTGAGTCAGAAGCAAAAGCTATTGTCTCTGGCTGAAGGTTGGAGTTGTGGGCAGCCCCTGCTCCCCAGCCCTGTGTGCAGATCCATCACCCAGCCCTGCCTCATCCCGCAGAGCTGGGGATATGTGGATCCATTTTGCCACGCTCAGAAGCTCCTGCCAGAAATCCCAGCAGAAGCTCCAGCCCTGTGCTGAGTGGCAGTGGGGGAATCCCTGCCTGCTCCTCATTCCCTGACTTCAGAGACCAGCAAGGAAAATGTACAAGAGGGTTTTTATTAATTCTGTGATTTTACACATTCTGTGTATGTGAATTAGGCTCACCCTGTACTTGAATCAAACAATGTCATCTCAGCTGGTTGATTTTTTTTTTTCTTGCTGATAGAGAACATCCTAACCAAAGGCTTTAATGACCACTAGGATGAGTAGCTTAAACAGATAATAGCCTAAATGTTTCCCTGTTTAAAAAGTTCCAGCACTAGATATTTCCCAGGCATTTAAATAGCAAAATGCTTTTTTGTGATTGCATGCTGCAATCACACAGGCTGTGCAGTTCTCCTGGGAAAAAAAAAAAAATGTTTGTAGAAGTTCCTGTTCAGTTCCCTTACTTGAATTCTCAGGTCACATAGCATTGCACCTTCCTTTTAAACACTACTGCTGGAAAAAGCAGTATTATTGGAGTTGGAAAAGGAGGCACTTCCTTAAAAAGCCAGCAAAGCATTTTACTACACAACTTGATTAAAGGATGGCGAATACTTTGGCTGCTTCTTGAACACATCAACAGAAGGCATGAGAGAAACAGATACTACCTTTGTATTAAATATTAGCGTTTCCCCTCGCAGGGGAGGCAAAACCCAGACAGGAGCGCTCTGCCTGACCAGAGAGGGGACGGGAGACCAACAGGTACCCTTTGCGAGCTTCAGGTTATTTGAAATTAGTTGGTTTCAAGGCGAAGCGCCCTGAAGCCTCTCCCAGCCTGCGGTGCACCCCCGCCCCACCGCAGCGAGCTCCTCCCGGCTGCGGAGCCGCCGCATGCGGGGCCCCGCGCACCCCCAGCCCCGCCGCCCCCAGCGGGTCAAGCCAGCAGGCAAAACACACCAATATATTTCCATCAGCACAAGATGGCAACCAGCACTTCTTCCGGCAGAGCAGCTGGATTGCTTTTATTTTTTCCTTAAGGGAGGAGGGCGATTACTGAAAAGGCATCCCGAGTAGTGGTTTTTTGGGTTTTTTTTTTTTTCTCTAACGGCATGAAGATAAATGTTTCCAGTAGTAATGCCGGAGGGAGGACGAGGCAGCCCGCACAGCCCCGGCTCACGCACACACATCGCGGACATCAACTTGGCGAAGTTGGCCGTGCCGGGCGCGGTGCCCCAGCCAGCCCCGCGCCCCCGCCCGCTCCCCGGCAAAGGGGGACACCCCGGCACCCCCAAACCCCCGCCACCCCCTGCAGCGGGGGGACACGCACCGAGCGGGGCAAGGACAGCCAGCGAAGCCCCCTCTCCTGCCTCCCCGGCCCCAGCAGCGGGGGCTCCGCGCCGACCGTGCGGGTCTGGCAGCGCCGAGCCGAGCAGGGAGCCCCGACACTTACTTACAGTCACTGGAGGCGCCAGCAGCAGCCACTTACCAGCATGTTTCCTTGCATTTTAGCCGTTTGAAACATTGCCTTTTCCTTCATTTTTGCCGTGTGTGTGCGTGCGTCTGCTGTTCCCCGAGAGTTACTTAATCCAGCGGCTGGATCACTTTAGTGAAGAACTGGCGTGCACTTGCGATGGCTCTTTTTGGTGTGGAGTGGAGGGGACTACGAGCAGCGGAGGGGGAGGGTGCCTGCTTCCTATCTTTTCCTTCCCCACCCTTTTCAATATATATTTTTCCTTTTGACCGAAAGGAGGGGTAAAAAAAAAAAAAAAAAAAAAAAAAANAAAAAGGCAACAAAAATAAAGCAGCCCCTGCCAGAAGAGAGGGGAGGCGGGAGCAGCGGGGGCACCCAGCTCTGTCACCACCCGGATCCAGGTTTTGCCCTGCGGGAGCCGGCGGGGCGGGGTGGGCAGGAGGGAGCCGCACACACGCCCCC
>VZUA01054319.1:7384-40009 GCA_013401035.1 Horornis vulcanius
CTGTGTACTTCCCACGTGGGAGCTCAGTGTTGCTGCCCTGGGCAGAGGGAGGCTCTGAGGTGCTCTCTTGGTACGCCATGTTCTCTGCAGTGCTCCTCTGGTCCAAGGGCACTTCCTTCTCCAAGACTAAAGGCACAGTCAGGTGCTGTCTCCATAGTTTATGCAGCTGCTTTACCACTTGATGCTGATAATGCAACTGTGATAATGGGGGAAAAGGCAAACATGAAGGCTGCACCTTCCCTCTTCAAACCCAAGTCTTAAAGCTTCCATGGCAGACTCTGCCAGCTCCAGAATACCAGTGATGCAGCAGGCCCATCGGTCTGCCCTCCCCAATTATTTCAGTTGTGCATCCAATAGCAAACATCACCTCAGGATTTTTCCTGTGGAACAGCTCTTCCTCTGTGACACAGGAATCCACAGGTGATGGGGTGGGCTCAGGTGTCCGAATTTGGTCAAGAAGTTCATTCAGGCTGTCTTTCACTATAGCAGCACCTTCTCGAGCAGCCAGCTCACTCTAGGGCACCAGAAGAACAACATGTGTGAGTCCCATTCTATATGCAAACACACAAATTCAGTCCCACCTGTAACCACACTATTCATTATACAGTTACAAGGACATGAACAACTGCAAAACCTGCTGAGCAGAGCAATACTTCCAACAGCTTTTCAAATAAACTCTACAAATCTTCCCCAAAACTGTACTTTTCAAAGCATAGTGTAATTTTCAATTTATGCCTTAACTGCTATCATAGTGTACAGCAGTCAATTCCCTTCCCACTAAGTAACTAATGAAATTAATTACCAACAGAAATTTCCTTCTTTAAAGGACCAGTGTGAACACTTTAGGAGACATAGTCATGTCTTTAGCAACAACATTACAAGAGACTGCAGAGTTCTTCATGTCATTTAGCAAACCTGCATTCTGTAAATCTCACTCCCAGCAGTAATTCCACAACAATAAAAATACCATGTTGTCCACTTCCACCCTTATCCTCTATTTGCATAAAAAGTTCAAAGCTCAGTTACCCAGCTACATGCTTGGTTACCTCCAGTTTCTCTCTGAAGTCAGCCAATTTATCCTCATACACAGCAATTCCCCAAAGGGTCACCTGAAGCAGAGCTCCTCCTAATAATAGAGGATGTGTCCTAAATTCCCAGGGCTCACTGAAAATGCCTGCTCTTTCTGACTTAAAAATAAAGGAAAACCTCCGAGTTTCTCCAGGCAAAATTACACCTGAAATAAGAGAGAAAATGCATTGGTCTGCAAGAAGCCACCTGGTTAACCTGACCCTTTTCCAACACCACTCTAAGTGTCCTTATCTCTCTAGAAGACTCTTTTCCCATAGTTCAGCTGGTTATCACACTTCATCCGGCTATTGTTCTCCTTCCAGATTTACACTCAGTCCCTATGTTTCTGAAATGGTGCTATTCCCATTGCACTCTCCTACAGCAAGCTCAGTTTTCTCTCCAGAAGATTATGCCCAATTTGCCATCAGAAAATTATTCACTTCTCAACATTTCACCCATTTACACTCAGAGCAGAAGCAACCTCCTTTCCTTTAAGTTCCAGGAGAGGCATCTGCCTTGCACAGCTCTTTCGGGGTGAGTCAGCTCTGNATCAAAGTAAAAACAGGGTATCCTCCTCCCCTTGGTTTCTCTGGAGGGGATCTGCTGGGGAAGTCTCATCCAGTTGTACCAAATGGCAGCTCTGCCATCATTGGTCACTGTCAGGAAGCTTTCAGCCTTCTCACTAGCCAGAGTCTCAAAGGTGAGCCGGGCAGCAATGCCAGTCTCCTCCTACAAGGAAGAGGAAAAAGATAATTTCTACTCTATCTGGCAGGATTTATCCTGCATGAAGTCATAGCTTAAATAAGGGGTTGAACCTTGGTAAGAGGACTTGTAAAGCAGGTCCAAAGAAGCGGCCATTATACAGAGAAAGCCTGGGAATCTGAACCTCACACCACAACTAGAGCCCTTCTGTTTCTACATCTCTCTGGAGCAAACACAGGGATACTCTATTATGTTCAGAATAAGTCCACCATTCCATGGCCTTGGAGTGACACTTGCGGTACAGCTGTGACTTGGGAACTCAAATAGGCTTAGCTTGACTAAACAAACTCACAATTACCCTGCAAGCAGTGATGCCCTTGATCCAACGAGCAGGCTGGCCACAGAAAACTAAAGATGGAACCTTTTCAGCTTCTGGAACCACAGTGAAGGAGTCACCTAAGGGGTCACTGCTAAAGAAAACAAAAGCCACCATTTCATGCAATGAAATTCACTTCCAGGGAAGGGAGAATCAGGAGTGATTTACAAGACCCTGTAATAAGTAATCCCATTTAATGTTTTCTCACACAGTAATCTCGTTAGGGACAGAGCCCTGCAGATGTGGTGAACCCATCTAGCTACATCACTGGCAAGGAGGACAGGACAGCTAGAATACTAAAGAATGAGATCTGCCTGAAATACATGAGTGAAACAAGTACAAGAAGTATAAGAGACCCTCAGGTTGTGCCTGTTACAGATAGACAGGACAGGGAAAACCAGGAAATTAATAATGGAAGGCTAGAAGACAATCAAATGGAGATAACTGAGAGTAGCATTCCACCCTGCCTGACATTAGCTCTGAAGCCACACAGAGTGAAGACTGGAGGAAAAGCTTCAACAAAACTTTTCTCTGATCCTTGCTCCTTGGACACAAAGCCCCAAGGCACAAAGGCTCCTAAATCTGGTATAAGACTATGCCTTTTATTGTGTCCCAGTGGAGACACGTTTCCATTCTGGATAAGAACAGCTAAGGATATCATCACAGACTGGTGGTGCACACCTACAATTCTTTATTTTGCCACAAAGTATGCCACGAAGTAAAACTTACAGGGTCTCAATCTCCTCAGAAATGGCAGTATGTCGAAAAGCCTCAGCTGAGACAGATGTGAAAGGCTGCCCTTTCCCAATCACCTCCAGTCCTTCCAGATCCTGGACATACACAGAAAGGATCAACTCACAGTTGCTCTTTTATATAGAAAGGACATTAAAACACCAGACAAATGCATCAACTCAGTCAAGTAAAGTGAAGTTGCAGTATCTTGCTCCTACATTGGTTTTTAGAGGCATCCAAATAACACTCAAAGAACATGGGAAACAACCACTTCTGAGATTCCCAAGAATCCTAGATGACTGCGTTCCCCTTTAGCAATGATGCACAAAGAAAGTGTCCTTCACACATTTCTCACCCTTAGAGACAGGTTTCAAAGACAAAAAAAAAGTAAGGTTTATTCTGTTTGTAGGAGGAGGGGCCACCAGCCTTCACGAGATTATTTCAGAGTGTGTCTTCCGCATGGGTAAAGATCCCTTCCCTCTGTCCCATGACACTAAATCAGAGTCCTGCACCAGTACTTGGCAGGTTTTTCTTTGCCTAGGTCCTGGCAGCTGCAAGCTGCTGGTTTGGGGTCCCATTCTGAGGCTTCTAGACCACTCCATTGAACACTCCAGGAGGTCAGACAACTCTTTCAGTGTGGGAACTTCCAAGAAAAGCACTGTGGGAACAAGTTTTCTTTCCTAATGCTTCTTTTAGATCCAACTGTTGGCAATTTTGTGATTCTACAGCACCTGACAAGAGACACAAATAATGTGCTTGTTCGTCTGGTCTTACCGGCTTATAAAACCCCAGATCCTCTAGGAGAGATTTTAGCTCTTGCCGTCGATGTTTCAGGAAAACACTCTTATCCCAGTTTAGGTGGCAAGGAATCTTCTTTGGAGACTTCAGACCTGTGGAAATATCCACAGAAGAGCTCACTCTCTACACACCCACATGCCTAATCAAATTTCATTCCCTGCCAAACTTTGGCCTTGTAGTGTTTTAAAGAGGAGGCTCAACAGGGAAGGAGCTTCTCCTTCCACACTTGTGCCCCATTTCTTCAGAATCACCTCTCTGCAGTGTTCCCTTACCTGTTTCCCTCTGGACAGTTCGGGGTTTTCCCACATGAGTGAGTGGCTCTGGGTACCCACATTCTGTCCGGGTCAGGGTGAAAGTCAGCCCGGTGAGTTCATCCCCAATTTGCTCCGGAAGGCTCCAGAACTCGCTTCCCACTCGGTATCCCTAGGGTGGGAAACAAGGCTCCCACTGACACAGAGTTGTGCAGCTACCTGCTATTTTCACAAGTACTTGAAGCTAAAAAGAAGAGGTCTAACCCTGACTATATGAGCATTTTAAAAGTCTATGAATTATCCCTTTGTGCAGAGCAAGCCAAAATTTCTATCAGGCTGCTGACAAAGACAGAAGAACTTTCTTCTGTATTAGTGCATGTGAAAGTTGAATGATATTAAAATAAAGCCTCACATAAATGCAAATTCTTTGATAGTGCTATAAATGTGAAAAGAAGATTTTAACATGGTTCTCCCATAACTCTCCTGCCTTACCCATGTCCTTTTCTCCATGACAATCACTAAAATCCAAGCCTGAAGCTATCAGATTGTTCTGCCCCTGGAACAGCAATTGTGACAAGTTCCCATGCCACTTCCCAGGGCACAATAGTCTTTGGTGAGAATCAAGATGCCACTTGCTCATGACCACTTTCCCCTGACTGGTATGGATAGCACAATTCAGGTTTTTATTTTTCATGTCCCTGAAAGCTCTGCTTAGACACCAAGCTAAAGGATTCAGAGTGGCTTTGATAAACATCTCCTGACAGCACTTCAGAGACTTACTTAGAATAATGTCTGTGCTGTTTCGCAAGAGCGGCACAATCAGGACACACAGGAATTGGGGCTCTCACCTTTCCAGGAAATAGGGCAGGGAGACTCCGGTCAATGAGGTCACGTTCTTCCTGGATTTGCCTGTAATCATCCGACATGTTCATCAGCAATTCATTCTCTGGCTTGTGAAGAATTTCTATAAATAAAAAAGTCACATCTTTGGTGCTGCACTTCTGAGCTCACCCTTTGCCACTGTTATTGTTCACCTGTAACCCACTTACACTGTTCCCTGCCAAATCCACTGTCCTCTCCCCAACCAGAGCCACCAGCTCACCTTCCCACCACATCCAGAGCCACCAGCATGAGCAGCGTGGGAGCTCTAAGAACACAGAATTAGATTGCAATGACAAGCGGATTAACCCTGGTGGGCATTGACCACTGCGGTTTGGTGTGGGTCATCAAACTGCTCCACCTGCACACAGAATTTCACAGAATGATACCTCCTTAGCTTTTCTCACCTCCTAGGTGTTTCTCCTGTTTTTTTCTCATTGCCATATGATGCCTCCAGTTCTGGAAAGCTTTGTGCTCTGCTAGTTGGGCCTGATGTGCCTTTTCTTTCTTCTCTCCTCCCTGTTCCTCTTTTACAGCTGCTGCAGTAACATCTGGATGAGGAACCTTAATAGCATCTGCTAGCTGATGAGAATGGAAACATTAAATGAACCTCTCCATGCACACCAAAACAGGAATGGAAGAGGGAATGAAGAAGAATTCTTCAGATTGACAGCACTGTTACATTAGCAATCTGAGAGGAAGGAAACCAGGGCAGTAGGGACATACTCAGATACAATGGAAATATTTATCTGAGTAATGAGACTCCAGCAATGGCATTGCTGCAACACCAGCTCTTCTCTGACACCATCAGCAGGACACAGAGGGAAGAGGAAGCCTGTGTAATTGTTCCCTCCATGACCTGGTCCTGCACACAGGACTCCAAAACCTGCTGGTGCAGTTTCTCCAACAGCAAACCCTCCCCCAGAGTGTGACGAGGCTGGGAAAACCACACCTCAGGCCTGCCCTGCTCCTGATAGGTGCTGGAAAGCATCAAAAGATACTGTAGGCACCACACTCTACCTCAGGAAAAGTGCCACACCAGCAGCATTTTCCTAACTCTACAAACCAACCTGAGTGTTTCTTCTGGCCAAGGCTTCCATCCTTAACTCCTGGAGACTTCCCAAAATGTGATGAGGGAGGACCTCTTCACAGCCATCATCAAAGTGTCTCAGTCCTACATCACACATATAAAAAATACCCAACCCCAGATCCAGGTCACTAAAGTTTGGCTTAGCAAAATCAAAACCCAGAGGGAAGATGTAAAGTTGAACCCTACCAGGAAAAGTCAGTGGTCCCCTGGGTGCCTTGGGGGGAACAGGATGTGCTACAAGATGTGCCATCTCCTTGGGTCGGTATTTTCGGACAAGGTAATTCTTCTGAACTGGAATTCTCCCAGCATCATGGGGAAGGTGTGGAGCATGAAGCTTCAGGAAATAAACAGTCACAGTGCAGTTAGATACACACTGACTCACCTTTATTCCATCGGATCCTTTTAGGATATGCACAGTAGTCATATCAGTACAGTTCCTGTAATGGTCCTCAGAGTCCTGGATAGGGACTTTTCACATGGACATGTAACGACAGGACAAGGAAGGAATGGATTCAAAGTAGAAGACTAGGTTTAGATTACTTATTAGGAAAAATTCTTCCCTGTGAGGATGGTGAGGCCCTAGCACAGGGTCCCCAGAGAAGCTGTGGCTGCCCCATCCCTGGAAGTGTCCAAGGCCAGGCTGGATGGGGATTCAAACAACCTGGAATAGTGGAAGGTCTCCCTGCTCATGGCAGGGGGGAGTGGAAATAGATGAGTTTTAAGGTCCTTTCAAAGCCAAATCTTCTGATTCTTCCCCTGCAAGACACCTTACACAGCTGTGCAGATACCAACTCAGTTACTGCCTTACTCTGCCAGATCTTGGTTTATAAGAGGGGCACAAAAGGAGAGTTTTAAATCACTTTCCTAAGAGATTTCTGCTGCTATGTCACTCAAATGCACTCACACACTGTGACCTGAGTTTTGGAAGGAAATCCATGAGAGCTACTAAACAACTTATAGGTCTTATTAGATCAGAAGGTTGAAGACGTAATTTTGAAGAGGCAGGTAATTTCTTCCATTTGGAAGGAGTGTATAGGCACTTATAATCCTTTACTTTCAGCAACTGAACCTGATGAGCTGACATTTTATCACAATAAAAAGCCTGACAGACAAAATAGCATGAGAACTCAGCTGCAGCAGTGAGTTTTGGCTTAAGTAAATGGGTAGCACCCTCTGTTAGACACACAAAAGGAGAGTGTCAGTTAAGGCAGCTGTTTCTAGCAGTAAAAATACTCATACATACTTTCTCCAGGTCCTCCACCTTAATTTCAAGTGCCTGGATGTCATCTCCTTGCAGAACATATGGAACAGGCTCAGGCTTGGGCTCTTCTGCAACTGTTGAACAGGGCTGTTCAAAAATCTTTTCCTTCCTGCCTAAAAAGCAGTTGAAGAGACTTCTTCAGTCTCCCAAGGAAGCACCATATTCCTCTCAGGCTGGTTAATGATTTCCAGCTAAAATATATTTTGGGATTATTCCTCTTTAAGGTTGCACAGAACAATTAAGTTCTGCATCTCTTGCAAGTGAAAAAAATCAACCTCTGAGAAGCTGCAAAGACCAAAGTCGGTCAAGTGGGAGTGAACTGTCTCACACTTTATTCTAGATGAGAGACAAATTAAGTTAAGATAAATTCAAATACAGATCCCTGCAGGTGGAACAACACATTCCTGGGAAGTTTCCAGCTCCAGCTGCAAATGTAAGCACACAGATTCCCTGCGCTCACCCAGTACGACTCGGATAACAAAGCACTGGATTTCAGAAGCTGTTCGGTAGCAGAATAGCTCTGAAATACCAAAGCCGGGCAGAGACGGGTGCGGGGCAGCTCCGTCGGCACGTCCGGCCCAGGCCGAGCTCAGGGGATCCCACCAGAGGCTATTCTCCCTTAACCTGCACGCCCCTCCCGCTGGGACCTGCTCCATTTTTAAAAAAATTATGACAATAATGGCAGGTCACTGGCTAGGAAAGGGGCTGGTTCCGGCCGCTTCAACCGCGGCTCCGCCGAGGCCTCAGGCCCGGCCCGGCCCGGCCCGGCCGCCCGCTGCCCAGCCGCGCCCTGCTCCAGTCCGTACCAGGGGGAGTCCGGATCCGAGACCGACTCCCCCGCCGCGACGCCATGTCCCGGCCACCAGCGCCCGCCGCACGTCGCGACAGGTCGCCACAAAGCGCGCGGGCATCCAGCGGCCTCTGGGCACCGCCCCCTCCTGGGGCTCCGCGGCACCGCTCCCCCGAGCGGGGCGCGCCATGCGCGTGCGCAGCCTGTCGGCACGCATGCGCCATGCGGCTGCGACAGGGCAGCGGACCACGGAACCGTGGGATACCCCGATACAGGGGGATGTCGGGACATTCGGTGCGCCGGGACACTGAGGACATTGGGACACCGGGGACACGGAACACTGGGCGACTAGGAACACCAGGCCGCCGGGACACCGAGCTTCAGGACACCCGGAACACCGCGATACAGGCGCCCACCCTGCAGTAACACCTTCCCCCCGGCCTGTGCCCCTGCCCCAACACCCCTCAGCCAGCACTCTGCTCTTGTGGTTTATTATCCATTGCGGCCGCGTACAGCCCTCGCGTCCCGACCACCGCCTCGTTCCTCTGCCGGCGTCTCCCTCGGTGGGCGCCGGGCAGCGCCCAGCCCCCGCTGCAGTTGCCAGAGCAGGTCGGGCAGCAGCGAGTCCAGCACGACCAGGCCGGCCCAGGTGCACCGCAGGCCACTGGAAAAGAGGTGGTAGTGAGCCCCGGTGCCCCGGAGAGACTCCCGGCCTTGCCCACAGCTCCCCAGGGCTCACCCGCTGTCCAGGACAAGCCAGCCCTCCTGCTGCAATGCCCGGGCCTCCCCCAGCTCCCCGAACGTGGCCTGCAGGCTGCGCTGGGGGGAGAAGTGCCCCCAGCGCTGTGCGCCCAGGGCAAGAGAACGATGTTAGTGATGAGGCATCAGCATCCCAGTACCCAAAGGGGCTGCAGGAGAGCTGAAGAGGGGCTTTGGAGAAGGGAATGGAGTGACAGGAAAAGCGAGGAATGGATTGAAAGGGCAGATTTGGATTAGGTATTGGGAAGAATTTCTCCTGTGAGGGTGGTGAGGCCCTGACACAGGTTGCCCAGAGGAGCTGTGGATGTCCCATCCCTGGAAATGTTCAAAGCCAGGTTGGACAGGGCTTGGAGCAACCGGGCCCAGTGGAAGGTGTCCCTCCTCATGGCAGGAGGTGGAAAGAGATGGGCTTTAAGGCCACACAATCCAAACCACTCTATAAGCATTGGGTCAATGTGGGGTGTCCCCACAGGTAGCTCCTCACCTCGTGTGTAATGCCTTCATCCGTGCGCAGTCCCAGGGTGAGCAGCTCCTCCAGCCTGTGGGGACACGGAGAGCCATGGGGCACCACAGACAAGGAGGAGGCATGGGTAGGGACCCCAGTACTCACTGCTCCAGCAGACTCAGCACCACCCGACTCCTGGTGCCATGTCCCTGACTCTGCACCTCCCGCATCCAGGCGACAGGCTCTAGGGTCTGGACACGGGCTTCACGCCTCCGGCCACCCTCACCCCACAGCATGAAGCGCCCATGTGCCCCTGGGGACAACGGAATTCACAGGGCACATGGCCACACACTCCCCCCCACTGGCCCCCATCACTCCCTTACCTGGCCCCACACCGATGTACTGGTCAGCCCGCCAGTATGAGAGATTGTGGGTGCTGAGGGTGCCCTGGGGGAGAGCCCTGGGGTGAGGGGAGGGGCTGAGCCTGCTGGGGGACCAGCATGACATGGGGGGACAGAGCATGGGGGGTATCCCACCTTCCGTGCAAAATTGGAGACCTCATAGTGGCGGAAGCCAGCAGCCACCAGCACAGTGCGGGCAGTCTGGTACATGTCAGCCAGCAGATCCTGAGAGGGTGCAGGCAGGGCTCCCCCCCAGACCCATGCTGCCAGCGCCGTGCCCCGCTCCAGTGTCAGCTGGTACAGGGAGATGTGGTCATCACAGAGCCTCAGGGCTGCTTCCAGCTGCTGGGCCCAAGCATCCTGGCTCTGTCTTGGCAGCCCAAACAGGAGGTCGATGGAGGTTCGGCCAGGGAAGAGCCGCTGCGCTGCTTCCACAGCCTTCCGTGCCTCTGCCGCTGTGTGGTCCCGGCCCAACACCCTCAGCTCGGCATCATCCAGGGATTGTGGAGGGGGCGCGGTGACAATGGGGTCACAGGGGCTGCAGGAGCTGCGGCAGGGAGAGCCCCTCTCACCTGGACGCCGATGGAGAGGCGGTTGACCCCGGCTGCCCTGAAGCTAGCTAGGCGCGATGTGCTAGTGGAGCTGGGGTTGGCCTCCAGCGTGACCTCAGCATCAGCAGGAAGGTGGGCAGCCCCCGCCACAGCCTCCAACACTGCCGCAACAGTGCTAGGGCTGGCCAGGCTGGGGGTGCCCTCGCCGAAGAAGATGGAGGTGATGCTGTAGGGCAGAGGGTGGGAAGCTGAAGGCGACCACGGAAGGGCCCAGCACTCCCCATGAGTCCACCCTGTACACCCACCTGTGCACCTGGCTGAGGTGGAGCAAAGTCTGTGCCTCTCGCACCAGGCAGGTGCGCACGGCTGCCTCGTTCACCGCCGGCACCACGTACGTGTTGAAGTTGCAGTAGGAGCAGCACTTGCGGCAGTAGGGCCACTGCGGGCACGGGGCGTGTGGGGGGATGGCCATCCCCTCACCCCTGGCCACTCCATTTTGAGGGGGAACAGCCCCAGCTCAGTGCATGGACCCCAGTGCCCCCCACCTGCCCCACAAGGCACATGACCCACAGGTGTGACTCTTCATGTGCACGGCTCGGGGACCTCTCAGCTCAGGCTAGCCCCATGACGTGTACAAGGCTGGGCTCTCCCCAACGTGTGCAAACTCCGGTCCCACATGCAGCCACGTGTGTGCGAGCCCTAGGGAGCCATATTCATCTTCCACCTGTGCCAGCCCCATGCCCTTCAAGGTGTACGAGCCTCAGGACCCACGTGTGTCCCCACGTGTGCAAACCCGTGACTCCCCGTGCACCCCCGCACGTACACAAGCCCCGGGGTCCCCCCTGTGTCCCCGCTCACGTGCACGTAGAGCGCCGCTGTGGCAGGGGCGACCGCTTCTGGGACCGGCTCCGGTGCCGGTTCCATGACAGGACCCGGTCCCGGAGCTCGTCCCAGGCCGCCGCCGCCAGGCAGCGCCGCAGCAGCAGCCACCAGCTTCCGCGGCCACTCTCGCGCCGCTGCCATGAGCTCCGCGGGGCCGCCCGCGGCATGCGCGGGGCCGGGGCGGGGCGCAGCGGCCGGGGGCGGGATCGGCGGCAAAGTCCTTCGTTCTCCACGGGGTGGTGCGGGCGATGCTCGCAGTGAATGACGGAGGTGTTGGGGTCAATGTCCTACCCCGGAGCCGAGAATACAGGATAATTGTCGTCTCCCGGTGCCAGGGATGCCAGGGCTAGTGTCCTCTCCCAGTGTTCTCCCTAGACGCACGGTCCGAACGAAATTTGGGACCTGTCCCTGCATCCTTCCCCGGCTGCTCCTCGGGGCCGGGAAGGGTTTTCCAGAGTTTCGGCGGAGGAAGGCGGTCTGTCCTCACTCAGGGTTGTGCAAACCCGCATCTGACGAGCCCCGATGTTAGCAGTTGTCTCTATTAATAGTCACGAGGAGCTCTGAAATGCCCATGGCAAAGGCCATGACTGCAGATTCCCGTTCCCAGGCCAGAAATGCATAGTTCGGCGTAACTCACCCCTGATGTAACCTTCCTACTCCGGAGAGTTTCCGAGCAGGCAGCTCCATGGCTTCTGCCCTGCCTGTGCCTGAAGCCCACTGTTACAGTCCAGAAGCCATGGAGCGAGCCTGGAGCACTGCAGACTCCGAGACAGCACAGGCAGACATAAGGCCAGCTTTTCTTCTTCCGTGAGTATTTACAGTGGGGGGTGCATCATCCCAGGGGTTGAGAAAGGTCTTGGGGCACCACAGGAGGTATCCTGACTGGGTAGGGCTGGTTATGCTATGGGGAAGGCATGGGATGGTAGGGAAAGCTTCCCTGGGACCAGGCTCTGCCAGGGTTCAGACCCATGGATGGTACTGCCCCACTCCCAGAACAGGAGCAGGAATGGGGTGGCAGGGACTGTTCCTTCTGTGCTGGCTGTGACCAGGACTCACTGGTTTTCTCAACAGTGTGTCTGTCCTCACCAGCCGGGGCTGGTGTCACCTTCATTTCTTATCCACTGCCCCACATCTACCGTGAGTACATGGGGTACCTGTGGGCAGAGCAGGAGTTATGCCAGGGGTGGAGGTACTGATCAGGGAAGGATGGAGAAGATCCACTCACTGCAGGCTGGTCCTGCACCTGGGTTAGTGCTGTGACAAGCAAAAGAAGATAAACAGTCCTTCCCTAGACATCAGTCACAGAGGCCCTCTGTGTCCCCAGGACCCCTGGCTACAGTTGCTGTCATGCAGGTAACAGTTCTTACCTCAGGAAGGAAGGCTACAGAGGTAACCAGGGAAGGGAGGAGACCTGAGTGAAATGTGAGAGGATCAGTCCTGAAACCAGCCCCATGAGCAGTGTGGGAACAGGAGAGGAACTTGCTGGAAAGACACTGCACAGAAGGAGTCTGACAAAAACCATCCCTGTTTTTTCTTTCAGAGTGCAGACATAGACAGGAGATTTGACCCCACTCTCTGCTTCCATGGGTAGAGCCCACAGTCCAGCTGTGAGATGAAGGACTGAGACCTCGCTGATGCTTCTCCACTCTCCCTGTTGCACCATTGCCCTACACCCATGTGAGGAAGCTGCAGCATGGAGGGAGCCCAGCCTTAGCTCTGCTCAGAAAGGAAGCAGGACGGAGACAGCGGGAGGTCAGTGACGGTTGGCAGCAACCTTACCTGCTTTCCAGCTGGGGTGGGACACTTCTGCTGGCAGAGGAGCTCTGCTGTCCCTCTTCTCACAGGAGTGTTTCATAGTTGTGATGCCCTTGAGAAAGCTGACCTGGAACAGAAACTAGACAGAGCTACAAGAATAAAGTCAATAGTTATTAAAAGGCCTTAAAGGATATACATTAGGCAGTACAAGAGCCTGGCCGGGGCTACACCCAAGATGGACCCAAAATGGTCACAAAATCGACAACCGGTCAATGAGTTTTCACACTTTCCTAAATTTTGGCCCATTTGCATATTGGGGTTAACTATCCAGTTATAGCTTCAGGTTATGAAGTTCCATCCTCCTTGTTGCTCTCTTCAGTTCTCTGTTGTTTATACCTCTTAGGCCTGAAGCTTGTAATCGTTGTCCATGGTCTCAAGCTGGAGAGAGATTGTTTTGCCTACCTACCCTGTGAAGAGAACTTACTGACACTTAATATGAAGCTCAGAGCTACACCTAGGCAGCACAAAATCTGAAAAATATGAAAGCTAAAAGTTAAGGCATCAGTTGGAAGGTACCAAATAACTCCCATAAAATGCTGTCCTAGTACACTCTGCTTCACACTGCAATGGGACAGGAATTTTGGTATTTCTGCAACAACCTTACTGTCTGTCTTGTCCAAAACAACAAAATAAACAAAGCCATGCCTACCTTGGAGAAAATGTTTTTTTTGGAAAACACCTGGGGGAGGTTTGGGAATAGAGTGAGCTTTTCCAGCCAGTTTTAGGGAGCCCCAATGCAAAGTCTCATTCTCTGAACCCCCTACTCCTCATTTCAAGTTCAGTCTCTCTTAAATGGCCCAGGATCTCACAACATCCAAGGAGAAAAGGCATCACTTACCCTGGGGAGCTAGGCCAGGGCATTTGGACTAAGAGTGTCAGTAAAATACCTACCAGCATCTGGTGGGTACTTTATATTCTGGTTCAACTCCTGTGAAATGGCTGCAGCCAAACTGCTCAGAGACACACAAAATTTTTAAACCTTCATAAGGTCTTTCAGTAACTGGATAGAATTCCAGAAATAAGCATCCATTCCTCACACCACAGTATTTCTGTTGGCAAAGAAACAAGCCCAACTGGGAAAAAAAGGCACTCTGTTTTATTGACTAAAAGTCCCCATCAGCCTGATGTCAGGGAGGGAAAGTCTCCACTGCTTGGCCCAAGGCACAGGTGGAAAGCAGACTCAGAGCTGACTGAAATGGGGTTGATTTATTGATTCTTGCTCTGCCTTTCTAATCTCAGAGCTGCAGGTGCTTCTCCATCTGCTCCCTCAACTTGTATTTCTGAATCTGGAATAGAGAGCAGAGAGGAGGGAGAGAGACTTAGAGAGGAGCTGGGTCAGAATGCTAGGGTTTCTGCCCTGCCCCAGCCCCCTCTTACTTTGCCTGAGACAGTGAGCGGGTACTGAGTCACAAACACAACATAACGTGGGATCTTGAAATGCGAGATCTGGGAAGAGAAAAACAAGGGCTACACAACTTGAAATGAACAGCCTGGCACTGTCAGGATTGGGTCCCCCAGTGCTCTAAATCCATAGGTTTTCATCCACGAGTGTCCAGCAGCAACTGGGTGTACTGGTCTGGAAGGAAACTGAGGACTGGGAACCCACCTTCCCTTTGCAGAAAGCTTTAATCTCTTCCTCAGTGCAATCCTGCCCAGCTTGCAGTCGGATGCAGGCACAGATCTCTTCTCCCATCCTCAAATCCTTCACACCAACCACCTGGTTGGGACAGATGGACAGTGTGACCCTTGGAGATGTCCCTAGCCTCCCACGGGGTCTGTGTGCTGGCCCATGGCATATTCCCTGACCCCATACCACAGGGTGCAGGAGCATTGTGGATGCAATATGGACTTGTCCTCCCTCTGCTTCCAAAAAATGGGGCAAGAGGTTTCACAAATAGCAAGGAGACTTGGTAGGCTGCCATGAGTGCTTTGGGATCTCCAGATGGAATGGCAGGGGAGGGATGAAGTTGAATTATTTGAAACCCCTATAATGACAGCTCTTAGTGGGCCACTGCCTCTGATATCAGGAAATGGGCTTCCCAAGCCTGAGCTCTCTCCAAAGTTTTCTCCCACTGTTCTACAAGAATCCTACTGTCACTCCCCGCCTTGAACCAGTATCTCAAACTGCTAGAGACACGTTGATCCTTTTGAGTCCAGAGCAGTGACATAAAGCCCTAGAAACCACATAAACAGGGCTGGTTTGCAACCCATCTGCACTGGGACTGTTCCAAGGAGAGACGCTCGCCTGGCACAGGAAGAACTCTGACTAAATAACCAGGTTATTTATGGGAAAACTTGTCTGGCACTAAACCTGGAGGAGAACAATCCCAGCAGACAGGGAGCAGCTGCTCAGTCCTGGAAATCTTTGCTATCTTGTGAAGGAGTGAAACAAAGTCTTACTCCTCATCTCCAGGGACTTGTTGGAAGAATATTCCTGGATGTCAGAATTGGGCAATTAGCAGTAAAAACTGTCCTTCCAGACTGCTTTCTGAGTAAGAATTTCTGAGTGAGCTATGAAAGTGGACAGACAGTTTAAAATAGAAGAATGACAAGCACTTTGCAGATGTGCACCTGAAACACAGGGGAATTGCCCCAATCCATACACCTCATGCTAGGAGCTCTGCCTGCTCCTACCATCCCATGAGCCTCTCCCTCCTCCTTGCTAACCAATATTATATGGAATTTGATGCTGAAAACAGGGAAAGGCAACCAGGTCCCAAACAGCAATCCCACAAGCAACCAAGCAACAATCTCCTTTATGTACAGGATTCCCAAAAACAGCTGCTCACTCACCCCACCTCCTCCCACTCACCTGGACCTCCTCAACCTTGGGATGGGTGTGGAGGAACTGCTCAAGTTCTGCTGGATAGACGTTCTCTCCTCCCCGAATAATCATGTCCTTGCAACGCCCTATAATTTTGCAGTAGCCATGCTCATCCAAGCTCCCAATGTCCCTGCAATGACAACACCCTTCTAGTCCTGTCCCAGCTGGTTGGAAGAATGGCTGATGCTTCCACCCAGCCAAAGTGGTATCAGAGGATAATGGCTGACATGCCACCTGAACACATGGAAGGGATCAAAGAGCTCCTGTTACAGAAATTGGCAGCATCTACACAAAGCACCAGGGCTTAGGAGGGAGGCAATTCCTGCCCCTGCCCTGTACCCCTCCAAATCCCTCCATCCACAAGTGGCCAGTGACAATCCCCCTCTCCAGGGACACTCAGCACCAAGGGCTGCGTGCTAGAAGTAGTTCTGAAGTGTCACAGACAGATCAGAGGGATAAACTGGGACAGTTATGTCTACTTTGGAAATCCCAGCCAAGCACTCCTATACACATCCATGCATACCCATCCACTGTCACCCAGTGGGATTGTCTGGGAGAAGTGGGGATGTTCTCAGACTCACCCTGTCTTGTACCACTTCTCAGCAGTGATCACTTCACTTGTCTTGGCAGGGTCATTCCAGTAGCCCAGCATCACGCAGTAGCCACGGATCTGAATTTCCCCAGGAGTGTTCAGAGGCACAGATTCCCCTGTTTCTGGATCCTCAATTTTTGCCTGGAAGAGAAGAAGGACTTAATTAGACACCAGCACCAGACAGGAAGGACAGAGTGAGGTCTGCTGCTGGCAGAGCACCTGGAGCATGTGGGAAAGGTCATGGTCACCTCTGTGTGGGGAAAGATGTATCCCACTGTCTCAGTCTTCCGGTCAATGCTGTCATTGGGGAACCCCATGAAGGTGACAGGGCTGTTTTCTGTGGTCCCATAGGCAACCTGCAAACACAGGAGAGGAAATGTATCTCAAGGAGAAAGGGGACCACACAGCTTCAGGCACAGGAAAGACAAAGCTGGTTATGACTGCAGGGGGCAGTGGGGTGGGAGGAGGTTCTCTCCAGCCACTCAGGTCACAGGAAGCCTTGCTCCGTTGGCTGTGGATGGGGCCCTCCAGACACTTCTGCCAGAAAGTCTTGAAGAAAGAGGAGCTAAAGCATCACTGCACCTGCCTGCCATCACCTTCTTCACCACCCTCACAGTGCTCCAGACCCCATCACCCACAACATTTGGGGTGTCATGTACTTTTGACACCCTAACTGCTATTCTTGGATGACTCCAGGGTTCACCATCCTTTTTTTCAACCCTTGCTTCTCCAAGCCCTGTCCTGTTGACTCCTGTCTTGGGTTATGGAACAAAAAAATGTATATTCTATTTCATCTGTTGAAAACAGTTGGGGAAATGTTGGTGGTTTTTTTCTTTATCTCTTGTAACTGTGGGGGGGGAGGGGGGCAGATGCTTTCTGATAATGGCCCAGCTGTTAAAACCAGGTGAGGCAGTGTTTCTTATCTCATTCACCACCATCCTCCCTCCACCGGGATATCTGCTGATAATGGCCCATTAAGGCTCACCAATGACATGACACATTACATCATCCCATTGTGAGATGCCCCACCCAGTGTTGGGGGTGGCCCAGACTTGCTACCTGGATAAAAGGGAGAGGGAAAACACCAGAGAGGCAGTCCTCCATGGGATTCCTGAGGAAGACTGGACCCATCTCACCATCACTGGACTTTTCTACGGGCTCATCTCTACTCCACAGAACCACATCTGTTACTCCAGAAGGATTCATCTGGACTGCTTCTAACACCCTGACCCACAGGGTGTCAGTTCACATCCCTGACTCTGTTTTTTTCTGTTTGTTTTGTTTGCTTGTCTTTCTGTANTCCACATCATCTCTGCCAGAAACTGACTTTGCCTTGGTGCTCTTGCAGCCAAGGTGCTGAGTTCACCTTGCATCTCTAACAACTCAGGGAACATAGGACATCACTTTGGATAAAACCCAGAGCCAGTAGCAGACTTCTGCGGGAGATAGTGTGTCCTGCAATGTGGCTGCTTACTGCAGATTCTTTTGTGCAGACATCAGCCCCTTGTAGAGGGCACAAAACACAACCCTTGTAAGGGCATCACAAGGCCGCTCAACACTTGGCACAGCTGCCCTTACAGACCCAAAGCCTCACAGCGGGACAAAAGCTTCTTGCTGCTAAACCTCCCTCACAGCTAATCCCGGTGGCAGGCTCTGAGCCACCTCAGCTGAAGGTCACTTCTCCTCAGAGGAAAATTCCAGTGCTCTATGCCCAGCTCAGTGGCCAGGCTGAGGTGGCAAGAGCTGCACAGGAGGTGCCCTGGGCAGCTCTGAGCTGCACCAACAGCAACATCACTGGGATTGCTGCTACATCTCCAGCTTCTGGGAGGTGGAATTTAGCAGTGGTAGCTGCTGGAGCACTGCCCTGGTGTCTCTGACCCACTCAGAGTAATATCATCCCAGTAATGTCACCTGTGGCTGCTTTGCTGGGAGAGCATGGCTGTGAAAGGGCTGATGTGGAAAGTATTTCCTCATTTCTCCTCCAGTTCTCCAGAATGACACGTGAACAACTCTCACCCACCAAATTGCCCTGGCACTCAGATCTGGTCAATTCCTTCAGAGTAAATGCCCAGGTCACTGCTTGGGCATGGTGCTCACATGGTCATTGCTTGGGCACGGTGCTCACCCAACTCCAGGCACTGTGCCCCAAATTAATGTGGGGCTTTGCAAAGGACTATGATGAAGCATGTTCAACAAGGATGAAAATATCCTGAATGAGCTGAACACAACACTGGTGTAGTGTACAACAGTGTGTAATAACACTGGAGCACTTAGCACTTTCCACTGCTTGGAGCTGCTGGAGGATCTCATGTTGGGCACATTCTCTCACAATGGCTGATGCTCTTGTTGACTGCACAGGGTCAGTGTGAATCCAAGCTGGAGCCTGCTTTTATCCAGGAATCTGGAGAACTTCTCCAGGATGCTGCAGAGACCATCTGGTGCAAACTGCTCTGCTTGGAGCCTGGCAGCCCCCAAGGAGCAACTGTGAATAGGCTTCTGCTCCAAGACACAAGGACAACTTCCCAGCTGGGTGCAAACCCACAGCATCTCATGCTTAGACTGGATTTCTCTCCCACCCACTAATACAAGTCCTGCGGCTGGATCAAATGACTGACCAGTCCCAAATCCAAGACCTTAAACACTTACTAAAAAATCCCATTGCTTTTGTTTTTTTGTTTTATTTGTCTGGATGAATTGCAGTGTTGGTCCCAGGATGCCAGCCAAGCCCTGAGTCAATCCTTGCTGCCTCGCTGGGTCACTCCAGCAGTTTAATTGGAAGCAGGAGCAAGCAGCTTCCTGGCAGGATGATGCTGTGAGTGCCGTGGCTCACCAGGCTCCTCCAGATGCCTGGCACTGTGCCCTGTACCCCAAAAACCAGCTGTTGATGCCTTGGCCTGTGGCTTGTCCCTATAAACACCCTCACCCTCGGGAATGGGCTTCCCAACAGGTCCAACTGGCAACATGGATCTGAACCTCCAGCCCCTCATCTGCTTCCCAATCACTGCCTTCCCCGGCCTGCACCAGTACAACACTGTAGCTAGATACCAGGATGTTGCTCCAGATCTTACCAAGATGTTATCTCCCTCTTAGGGTGGTTTTCCCCAGCTGTATTCCTGGGACGGAGGTAGGGGATGTGGCAAAACCTTGTGTCAGTACTGCTGTCCTTCCCAACCCTTATTTGACACGTGGACCATCCACCTCCATTGTCAGCAGCAGATGAAACAACACTTCCATGAAACCCCACACACCAATTTAAACTTAGAGATATCCATGAAGATTCCTATTCTTCATGACCCAAAGGGACACTTAACATCGTTCAGCCTTGTCATCTGGTGTAATTCAGTCCAGAAAACCTCACCCAATAATTTCACCATCAGCTCCATAATTTCCACTGGAGCTGTATCTGGTGTCAAAGCAGAGCTTTCCAGAGGCAAAGATTCCAACTTGGAGCCTTAGCTCTGAGACAAAGTACAAGAATACAAAATATAATTGACTGCAAAGCCTTTTTTTACTGTAGGACCACAAATGACCCCCCATCACCCAGATCAGCCCTGCCCTCAGTGATGACAGGGACAGTTCCAAAACAAACTGCTGCCTAACTTGCTCCTACCAACAAGAGATTCATTCTTTGTGAATCCCAAGACTCTGTATAAACCAGGAATAAAAAGATCATCTTAGCAGAACTCTGTTTTTTAAAGCACATTTCCCAAACATTTCCTGCTAGTGCTGTTCAAATACTGGTCACTGTGGAACAGGCAAAACAGCCTGATGAGGGAAGCATCTAAAAATTAAAAATAAAGTTAAAACAATCAGACTCCAGTCTCTTTAGTAAACATTTGGGAGGCAGGCTGATCTGGTGGGGACAGTGAGGGCTCTGAACATCCTGGGTTTTTCTCAACTGTGCTGCTTATTTACTGCATAACTTGGAATAAGCCACATCAGCCCTCTGCTTCTTGGTTTTGCCCTGCATTCAACAGCAATAAAAACACCCAGTGCCCTCCACATTCAGCTGCTGCTGAAAGACTGTAATGAAAAGACTGGGATTTGTACCACCAGTATCCCAAGTGGGTTATACAGGGTGGGACTGGAGCAGGTCAGGACTGCAGGAGGGCATGAGTTCCTTGGAGGACACCCTGCCCCGGACCTGGGCACTGCTCAGGAAAGATCCTCATACTCCTCGTCACGACCCTCTGGTCGTGCCACGCTGGAGGATGATGATGGCAGGGCTTGAACTTCCAAACTAAAACCTACAGAGATTGAGCTTTGCTGGAGACAATATTGGCCTTGGAAAAAAAGCAGCAAATTGACCGTGAAATAATAGGGATTTTCAGACTTCAAAGAAGGCATAATGAACAACAGAAAGCAGACAGACTGGCAACCCAAGAGATGTGCTCAGGGACCTCTAACAGGCCATTTGAACCCATCTCAGTGTAACATGCTGGATGGATCCAATTATCCCTAAACCTGTGCTGAGTGCGTCTGTCTTGGATATCTCCACCAGAGTGAACCTCAGCCCTTCCCATCACAGCCAGCTCCAAATTATTCTCAACTGAGAAGCAACCTTGCCTCACTCAGCTGCTCACTGCCAAGATCACCCTAAACTTTTCTATTACCTGAGGACATGCATCTCCTCGCTTTGGATAAATCCCGCTTTCCCAAATTGTATTGGAATATTCCTGAACATTCAGGTCAACTTTGCTGCTGCAAAAAACAACTTCTGATCACATCCAGCCTATGTCACACTGAGATCTCATTTCCTTCCCCAGCAACAGTACCATCTTTGTGTCAAAAACATCAGGACTCAAGCAAAGAGGTCTTGCAGGACAAATCTCCAAGGGTGGCCACCCTGTTGACATCTCTCCCCACCAAGAGAGCTGCCAAACAGTCCCAGTTTGGATGGGGCTTAAAACAGATCCCAAAAATATTAGGTGCCCAAAGCACCTTCTTTGTGCTGTGGCATGGAATGGCTTTGCGTCAGGAGGAGACCAAAAGGACAACCCAGTGTGCCCAGGTTGAGACTGCACTGGGAATGAATCTCCTGTTATTGCCCAGGGAGGACAAGCTGTTCCTCATGGCCTGGAGTTAAAGTTGCCTCTCTTGTCTCCAGGCCAAGCAGAAGCCTTGAGTCTTGGAATTGTTTCCTCCTTCCTGCCAGCAGTGCAGAAGTGCTGCCCAGTGGCAAACAGCAAAGACATGGGCAGTTACTGGTTTATCCACAGTGTGATAAAAGGCCTTTGCTGTGCCTAGTGCTGGTGCCAATGCATTTGGGAAAAGTGAAATTAAAAGGAAAAAGTGAGAGGAAATGTACAAAGTGTTTCATGAAGGTAGAAAACCACTGCTTTGGGGAAATCGGGATGCTCAAAGCTATTGGAGAAGGGAACAGCAAAAATCGAGGGGCAAAGTTAACATTCCCAATGGATTTGCAGAGCTCAGCTCCCACCAAACACATGGCTGGAAGTCCAGAATGTTGTTGCTTCCATGAGGCATATTAAATGTTCTCACAGCCCATTTCCACAGCTACAGAAAAAACTTACTCATCAGGTCCTCCCCAAAGACAAGGTGGGGTGGGATGGAGAGGCCAAGGATAAGCAGAGATGTCACCACATGGAGGCCATTTTCCATTTTGAGAACAGAGGGGACTAATGGCTGGGGAGCATTTGGAGAAGTCAGAAGTCTTGCATGGATCAGTGGTACTCCACAAGGGAAGAAGGCTCTGCAAACCAGGACAAGAGCCCTGGCCAGAGCAGTGGGATGCTAGGGAACATCTGGTGTCTCGCAGGGTGGACACAGCAGGGCTGGGAGAGGCTGTAAGGGCTGGGTGAGCTTCACAGAAGAGGCCAAGAGCCTCATCCAGCAGCTGCTGGAATCAGCAGAAGGGAAGGGTGGGTGGACATCAATGGGGAGCCAAACTGGCAACAGATCAATGGGTGGAGGCCATGCTACAGTGAAAGAAAACCATCAGAAGGAAGAAGGTGGACCCACCATCACCTCCTCCAGCTCAACAAGTAGCGCCCATACTGCAGTGATGGGCACCCTTCAAGAATTTAAAATAAAAATGGCAATTCAGGTCTAAACTCAGAGCTCTGGATGCTACTGCTGGGACAGGTGCTGCCTGGAAGAGAGGGGAACCCAGGAAAGCCTCTGGGACTCCCCTTTGCCCACCCACCACTGCTCCTTGAACACTGCCTGCAGTGTACTCTACCCTTGGGACAAATCCATGGGACACTGCAGAACTTGCACCTTCTCCCAACCCAGCACCCAGTGCCAGAGGCTCAGCTCCACAAGAGCTGGGGCACTTCAGGACACCCCAAGAAGCTGCCTCAGCCCTCACCTTCAGCCAAAATGAGGAAGGCTGCACCCAAAGGCCAGCTACACTGATGCCACTCCAATAAGGTGATTGCAAGTCTGCACTGTCACAGGAAACCAGATCTGGAGCCCCTAAAAGCTACAGAATGAGACTTAAAAGAGCAATGGACTATTTTAACTGTGGGGCTGTCTTGTTATGCCAGAATTGTTCATATTTAAAAAATAAAGATTAAACATGGAAAAGACCATCTCCAATATTGTACCAAACCAGTTCAGACCTGCAGCATCAAAGAAACACCCCAAATCTATATTTATACTGCTTCAAAAACTGTATTTATTTGCTTATCCCACAACGCCTCCAAGAAGGAGAGGAGGGGAGTCCAGCATCTGCAAATCAACAGGAATGTTTGCAGAACTGTTAATCAATTAAGAAAGAGAGGGTGGTGGGATAATCCTGCCTCTTCTGCAATGTCCTTGCAGTGCTGGTGCCAGGGGATGTGAGAAGTAGAAGCTGGCCAAGACCCAGCTCCCTGTGACCGCAGCACAGGGACACTGACACTGCTCCATTGTCACCTGCAGACTGCAAACCACCCACGAGTGGGACCCAGGCAGGCTTTTGAGGACAGCTGGACATTTGCTAGCCAGTTGAAGGCTGCAAAACCTGGTGTGGGAAGAGCAGAGCCATCCAGCAAGCAGCTCAAAACAAAACCAGCCAGGAGCCAGGGGAAAGGTGCCAGCTGCGGCAGATGCCAAACAGCTCCCACCACAGGAATGTACTTCCAGGCTGGGACTGCATGAAAATCAAAAAATACTAAAGGAAAGAACTTAATGTTATTCACCATTTGTGTCTGGAGAAATGGAGCTGAGGAGCAGACACCTTTTTCCTCTTGGCACTCCACTGTGGCACCAATAATAACCTGGCATCCACCTAAACTCTACCTCAGGCTCAGGACTGGCAGGAGTCCTGGAGCAAGGACAGCTTCCCAGCTCACACCAGCATCATGGCAGCTACATCCCAGCATTTTCACAAGGAAGCTACAGGTCTCACTGGTGTCCATAGCCACAGCACACACATCCGTGCAGGGAGAGAGTCTCCCTGTCCCCCCAGATCTGCGGTCTCAGCCAGCAAACATAAAGGGTGGAGCAGTGAGAATTTTATCTTGAGAGAAAGAAAGAGAAGAAGGTTTGAGCAGTCTAACATTTGCAAGGGGTCTATTTCCAGAAGTACACGAGTAAGGATGTATTCATGGATGGGGTTTGCAAGGCCCTCACCAGCTTTTTGCTCCAATTTGACCCACACTGGCTGAAATCTCTGCAGTAGCAGTAAGCTGTTAGATGATGTTTTTTGCAAGGCGATAGGAAATACAAGTATCAGACTCTCAAGGAAGGAGCACAGATTCAGTCCCCAGATTCAGTGCCCAGCAGAAACAGGCAGGGTTTTAAATATCACCCACCAGTTGCTCTTGCACAGAATAACATAACTGCAGGAATTGTTCATAAAATGATTACAGTGAAAATTGAAGTGGTTCAACCTGATCAGAGAGAAAAATAAAATCAATTAGTCAATAGAAGATGAATGCTTTAAAGGTGATTTTTTTTTTTCTTTTCCAATCATTCATCCAGCTCGCTGTCTGAGCTTTATGAGTGCACTCAGAATGCACTCAGAATCATGAAACATGATTCTCAGAATCATGGAACAGCAAACTGAAGAGGCAAAGAAGGAAAACACAGAAGGTTCTGTCTCAAAGGTCCTGACCAAGACACTCAAAGAATTTCTCCAGAGAAAAAAGCATGTGCATGACCATTGAGCTGCTTACTGAACCAGGCATAAGCCAAAATATACCACTGTTTTGATCAAAGAGTTTAAAAGCCTACAGTAACCATGAGGTCCCTCCAGCAGGAGCCTGGAGCTCTCAATATCAGAGCATCTCTCCAGAGGTGAGAAACTCTTGGTGCCGAGGTGAGCTGCTCCATGTCAGGGCATCACACCTGAGGGCTGACAAACACTGAAAGCCTGACACGGCCTGGTTTGCACCAGGGTCCCACATTACAGCATTGTTCATCCACAGGCTCACCAGAACCACATTCCCACCCCAGAAGCTTATTTTCTCCCCCAAATTAGTCCTGCAGTGCAAACACTGCTCAAACTGACAGCTGCGGACCAGAGCAGGGCTGCCAGACCATTTGCATAACACACATGGCAGCGCCAGCTGATTCCTCACTGCAACAATGGAAAAACCCAGAAATCTCGGTGAATAAGCCAGTCTGTGTCCTAAGTCAGCTCTTGGATTTCCTCCCTTTCTTGAGCCTGTCTTACCTCTGCACAGGCTCCACTGGGGCTCTTGCAACCAGCCTCAGGAGCAGAAATCTCAACAAGCTCACAGTTACGTGCTCAGCTCTCAGCTGTTTGCTGCAGCCAGGAACTGGCTGGAAATCAGTTCAAAATGTTCCAGTTCCAAACCCCACCCCACAACCCCTGGATCTCTCTTTCCACACTCCCAGAAGCAGGCACTGGGGCTTTTAACTGCTTTGCTTTAGCCTTCTTTATTGGGAAAGGGAGCATCTCCCTTGTGGTGTTAATTCACCTTTGCCATCACTACCCTAAGACAGGAGCCAAGGCAGGTGCCACTCTCACCAGTGATTTTTTTGCTTTGCTACCTCTCCATCCCCTTACCAGTGCCAATTCTTTTCCCTTTCCACAGCTCTGCCTCGAGATTCACAGGAATTGCCACCTACAGAGGCCACTGCCTGGCATTTCATATTCACCAGCCTATGTCCCACCGCTTCCCTGCAGGCTTGGATGCTGCCCCGTCCCTTGCTGGAGGGCACCAGGTATACTGAGCATGACCATATTATCCTCAATTGTTCATAAGAAAAGACACAGTATAAATTAAGACTGTCTTTGCACTCCCTTTCTTGGCCAGGTCTTCAATGCAGCCTAGATCTGGAAGTGTTCAACCAAAATTTTGCATTGCAAGAGCAAATGCAGCACTGTTGGCCTTTGGCATGACCCTGTATCTCTCCAATCCCTGGTTAGGCAAACTCTTCTTGAATCAGTGGAAAAAGGCACCCCACTCTCCAGCAGGAACCTTCCTCTGTGAGAACAGGACCAGATGCTTCTCCCCAAACCAGCTGAGGCTAAATAGAATCCTGGAGCCTGCAGGAAGTTCCAGCAGGAGGTGGCTGTGGAGCTCAGCAGCGCTCCCTGCTATGCTGTTCAACCCAAACAGGCTGTTTTCCCTCCTGCAGATGAAACTGGACCCTGCTTAGCTCAGCAGAGACGAGGGATGCTCTCCACAGGGTATGTCTACATTGGTTCTTCCTGAATATTTGCCTCTCATTTTCCTCCAGAGATGAAAACTACCTCTGCATATCACTCAGCAGCAGGGCTGTGGACATTCCTCTGCCTGGTGCCAAGGGGTTAAGCTCACAGTCAGTTCCCAAAGCCAGTTGTTTCCAACTGGCTGCTGCCTGTGGTTTGTGGGAAGGGATTTTGCTATTTAATAACATTATAAATAGGGCTGTGTTCAGTATGCTGCAAACCCAGTTTCTCTCTCTCTCCCACCCATCATTCTCCTCCTCCCGCTTCTCTTCCCACCACACTTAATTCCAGATCTGACCATGAATGGGTCAGGCTTCCTCCTTGGTGTCCTCAGCCTGCTAGCATGTCTTGTCTCCACCATGCAGGCATGTCCCTCCAGTTGCCACTGCCATGGAGGAGACCTGCAGCACGTCATCTGTGACAACGCGGGGCTGAAGAAGATCCCCAGAGTGCCTGAGCAGACACGGCTTCTCAACCTGCAGAAGAACAACTTCCCCATCCTGCCAACCAACGGCTTCCGTGAAATGAAAAAGCTGGTGTCCCTGCACCTCCAGAGCTCACGGATCAAGGAGATCTCCACTGGAGCCTTCCGGGGACTCAAGAGTCTGATCTACCTCTATCTCACTGACAATCAGATCAGTGTGATAAAGCCAGGAGCTTTCGATGATCTCTCTGATCTCACCTACCTGTACCTCGACAAGAACAAGATCCCAGACCTATCCAAAGGGCTCCTCTCCCCACTTGTCAACCTCTTCATCCTGCACTTGGGCAGCAATAAAATCCGGGAGCTGAAACCTGGGGTCTTCAATGGGGCTAAAGATCTGCGCTGGCTCTTCCTCTCTGACAACTCCCTCACCAACCTCCAACCTGGGGCCATGGAGGATGTAGAAAACCTTGCTGTCCTCCACCTGGACAAAAACCAGTTGAGCAGCTATCCTGTGAATGCAATGAGTAAACTGAGAGTGCTGGAGGAACTGAAACTTTCTCATAACCCAATTGAGGTCATCCCTGACAACGCCTTCCAATCCTTTGGGCGATATCTGCAGACACTCCACCTGGACAACATGAAACTGAAGAAGGTGAGTCCTTTCTCTTTCCAATCCTCCAGATCAGAAATATGAGGTCTTGGTTTTCTTCCCCTTTAAAAAGCCCTTGGTTTTCTGTCCCTCCCTTGCAGAGGAGAGGGGAGATGCAGGTCTGCAGGCTCTGCAGGCAGCAAGGCACTGACAACACCCTGACGTGGCTAAAGCGAGGGATGAAAGAGCGCACCCCCACTCCTCTGTTGAGTTATTTATGCAAAACCAAATTATCTGGAGTTGATTAAGTCCGCTGGGTGGATACAAGGCACTACATTCCCTCCCAAGCTGGAGGTGACCAGACACTGAGAAACGTATCTGGGATGCTCCAGGACAATTAGGAACTTTCCATACTCCCAGAAACAAGGTGAGGGATGAGAGGTGAGCAAGTCCCTGGTAGTGGAGAGCACTTCCACCTTGCAGAGCTGAACTGCTCTGCCTCCTTTGCTCAGCCCAAGTACCTACTGTAGGTTGGGAGAGGGAGACTCTTTGGGCAGGCTATGAATAGTCCTGGTTTCTTAGCCCTACCTTGCAGACAGGTAGGGGTACAGATCTTCACCTCCCCCTACCTCCCAACCTGACACGTTACAAAGAAAGGTTTGTTTATTGATGCTCTCTCAAAAGGAACTCTTGCAGCATCTTACAAAGGAGCCCTGTTCCCACTGGAGGGGAGGAGGGACATTCAGGTATCCTGAAGGGCAAAACAACCCCCTCCTTTTTCTGTGAGAAAACAGGATCCACAGGCAGGAGCATCACACTCAGGAAATCACTTGTGTTAGGACCTTTGAAAAGCCAGGCAGTGCTGCAGAACCTAGCACAGCATCTTGATGCAGCCTGATGTCCTGAATGAATCCCCCATGGCTGGAAAGGGAGGGTGCTGCAGGCAGAACAGAACAGTTCTCCCTGGGATGATGCTTTGCCAGGAAGCACAAAGAGCATCCAGGTGAGGCAGGCTGGGACTGCATGGCAAAGCAACACCCACCACATGCAGGAAGATGTGATGAAAAAGATAATTTCTTCACAACTCAGTCTCACGGGGATCACATAAAAGCTACAAGACCAGATCACATAAAAGCTACAAGAAATACATCAAACCAGAGTTTTCAAAGGCATATAGCATGCCAAAAAGCTCAAAAACTGGAATTACAGCTTGTCCAGGTGCAGAACAACACTAACTAAACCAGTTCAGTAATACTTTGGTATTTAAGCCTTTGTCCACTCTGAGTATTAACCTCTCCAGTATGGGACTGAGCAAACTTAACACTTGAAAAGGATCTATTGACCTTACTAGGCAAGACCTTAGACGTGCTGTGACAGCACTTCTGTGGACTCAGTTCTACGGCACTTTCAGTCAAATATTGCAGCACAATGTTGTACCAGCTGGAGATATCAGAGTCCCAAGTTACAAGTTGAAGAAATTAGAATTTGGGGTGTTCCATGGAAACAAGCATCCTTGGTTTGGCCAAGAAGCAATGGTTAACAATTCTAGCCCGTGAAAAGGATTTTTTTTTTTTTTTAGTGACCACCTGTGGACAGGAACTTAAAAGGCTCTGGTGCAGCCAGTACCTCCTTTCCTCCCCAGCAGCCCAACAGGACATCAGTTTATGGGATCAGTACTAATAGGGGTGGACTTCTGCAGCTTTAGGGCTTGCTAATACAAAGCTTCCAGCTCAGCATTTTCCCTTCAAATCCTCAAAGGCGTCATACCCAAACAGCCCACGTGTGAACTTTGCACTACTAAGAGACCTCTAATCACAGAGGCTGCACAATCCAGGAAATCACCACCCAACGTTCTAAGTGCTGTCGGCATCTTGACTGCAGCTCTTTCTCCTTCACAAACATGCTGTCCTTAGCCCTTCCCTGCATGGCTGCAAGATTTTTGAGCTGATCAAGTGTAAACCCATGCAATTCTACCCCGGCCTAAATTACATTTGAGCAAAAGGAAGGGCAGCCCTCAGGCTCCAGCACAGAGCTCCCATTCCCCCCAGCATCACAGACCCACACCAGACCCCACAGGGCTGTGCTGCACAGGCCAGGACCCTCCATGTACCTCAACATGAGACAGGTACCCCTGTCTGCATATTCAGTGTAAAATAACAGCAGTAATCCTCCATTTAAATAAGGGATAAAAATCACCCTTTTCTTCCCAAAGACATGCTCTGGCAGGCAGCTCGGCAGCTGTTTGCAGCAGATGTGAACTCTTCTCATGGGGCTGGGAGAGGAATGAGCAGCTGAGACAGTAACACCACTGTCCAACCCTCCCGCCTCTCTGCATGGCATGCCAGCATCCCTCAGAGCAGCTCCACTATCAGCACTGTTTAGCCTTCTGAGGTCAGCTCAGTTTTGGAAGGAGAAGGCCAGCAATGCTGACTGTCCAACAGCTCCAGGGATCTGGGAGTCTCCTAGCTAAGCTCTAATCCCTTCCAGCAATGCTTAATTTGGAAGATGATAAAAGTTCACTGCTTAAAATAGTGCATTTCCTCTGTCAAGCTTTTAAGCTTAGAGAGCATGAACATGCCCTGATGGTCCATAAGAGGTGCAAGGTTCTTTTCAGAAATGGGAGCACAGGTCCTGGGGCTGGAAGACTTTGGAAAGACCTAGTGAATGTCCTCTTCAACCTTTGGAGAAAGCTTTCCCCCCACTTTGAGAGGGGGGAGAAATGGTTTGTCATAGCCAAGAAGCGCTTTGTGCTTTGTCAGGGAGCCCCTCTCCAATCCATCACTGCCATGGAAGTTCCTGTTGAGGGGTTTGCTTTCAACAACTTTCCAACTTGAGTAAACATGGGCTGAAAAATGTCAGAGATGAGGTCTCAGGAAAGAGAGAAGAGGGCTGCAGAGTCAGGTCTACAACCTCTCTTGCTTTTTGGCAGCATTCTTAAGGGAAGCTCTACTTTAAAGCCTTCCTGTCAACCAAGGAAACACACATTTTACAGCATCCCTTGCAAAAAGTCCCGCTGGAAATGAGAAAAAATGGAGGAGGCTGAGGTGCTGGAAACCTATCTGTACTTATACATTGCTCAGATGCCAAGTGTAACTTTCCACTCAGAGCCACCAGGCACTGCCAAAGTCTACAGCCCGTTCATAGGCCACAAACACCCCCTCCTTCAGTTGCTCCAGGATAAGCAAAGCAACAAGCCTTGGGAGGATTTCCAGCCTTAGAAAGGAATATACCAGAAAATATCTTCATTTAGAATGGAGAAGTATGGCTCAAATATAAAAAGGGTTGCCAGACTTCAACTTATTTATGGATATGGCTGCAAAGACAATCCCACATGGATTTGGGACATAGCTCTCCTTGTAGGAGACTCCATCACCCATGAGCCCATCAGCCTGCTGCCTCACAAGTGTACAGAGCTTCCAGCAAGCCAGCTCCCTGTTCAGCTTCTTCTCTTGCTCTCTCCATGCTTCATAGAATGATAGAATAGCCTGGGTTGGAAGAGGCATTAAAGATGATTCCTTTCCAAAGCCCCCTGACATGGGCAAGGGCACCAGGTTGCAACTCGACCTTGAAGCCTTGAACACTTTCTCACACTCTCAACTTCTCTAGGCAACATGTCCCACTGCCTTGTTCTTATGATATTCGAAGTCTGGAACAGAGACCCTCAGGTTTGGAGTCCCCGTTCCCCAACTCCGTGTTCCTCACCAGAAACCTTTGTGCTTCAGTTTGCAGACAACACGTTTGCTGGTGTGACCATGCTGAAAACTGCCCGCCTGGAGAACAACCGGCTCACCCAGCTGCCCCGAAACTTCCCTTTCGACAAAATGGAGACGCTGACAATCTCCCAAAACCCCTGGCACTGCAACTGCCAGCTGGCACCTCTGCGCAAGTACGGCACCATCACACCCCACGCTCCCTGGGGTCTCCTTGGGACCCCAAGCTGTGCCAGGACACTGCTGTCACGCTCAGCAGCTTTCTCCCCACCATTCCCACTGATGTTCATGGCTTGTCCCTTTGTCAAGCTCCTCTTTTCCTTTCTCCCTGTGTCACAGATGGCTGAAAAGCAACCGCACCCGTGCTGAGGACACCTGCTCCACACCAGCCCAGTACCGGGGACAGCCCATCAGGGACACCCCGGCCCTCCGCTCCTGCAAGCTGCCCACCAAGAGGTCCAGGAAGGGGAGCCGCCATTAAACATGTAAGATGGTTCCCTTTAAGTTGCATCAGAAGCCCCAGCACCTTTTATGGCATCAGTCTTAAATGCTACCAGGGTTTGGCTTACAGCAGCTCATCCATCCACCCACAGATGTCTCCACTCAGAGCTGCTCCATCTCCTGGCTCCATGAGCTCCCAGAGCAGAGAACCTGCCTGTAGTGTCAGGGACGGAGTCAAACTCTGTGAAACAAACATAGGGCTAAAGATAGGCCTGGGGCAGAAAGTAAGGGAAAAACATGTAAATAAAGACAAAATAGAGAAGTAAGGATCCTGAAAATACACACAGAAACATGCAACATGGGAAAAAATTAATCTCCTTTAGCAGCAACCATTGTACATTAGGAAAAAAAAAAACAAAAGCCCTACACTGTAACAGGGTTTAAGCCCCAATCCATGCTTCAGGTACTATGGTGACATGCACCCTGTCATAACACCAAAGCCCCATATCAAGTCAAGATGTAANAGTATTCCAGAGCAGGGAGGTTCAAGACTGCAAATATTCCTTGGTAAGGTGTCCTAGGCCAGGAGGTGATTCAGAGACCAGACTGCCTTCCCCGCCAGCAATGAGATTTTGCTGACAGCTACCAAGACAAACATCAGCTGTGAAAACTGATCACACCGACACCTTCCACAGCAGGAAACTATCAGGGGTATTTAAGTTCAGCCTGCAGAGGAGCAAAAAAGCCACAACTGTCATCACTCTACCCCAAGCATTTTACTTTTTCTCATCCCAGAAAGAGGTCTGGTGTTTGTACAGACTCCAGAGGGCTTTGGATGAGCCTGCAAGTTTGTAAGCTCTCAGGAAAGGGACCTTTGCTCATTTGTTAAGGAAAGTGCAGTGATCCTGCACTGCATGGTATGAACAGAGGTGGTAATTGTGCCATGTTATGGCCATTTGATCCTCACTTTACTAAGGTATGCACAACAGGATGGAGAAAGGAAATTTATGACCAAAATGTCAGGGATAATGCCAGTGCTCTGTGCCTGTCTAAAGTGGTTTTTTCTCTTGTAGTGCCAGAGGGTTTTATGCATTTGGGATGGAAATACCAGTCATGCCATACAGAGCAGGAACAGTTCTGCTCTAAGCATGGAAAAACTTCAGTTTTCTAAACCACAGTACTTACACATAATTTATCCACAGGTCTGACCCTTCTTAATCTTCTTTCTCTGCCTGAACTCAATTCCAATTCACTCCTTCATAGTGAGAGTAAGAAAACCATGACAATAACACCTGGGCTTTTTTTTCTGTAGCACTTTCCATCCAGCTCCCTCGAAGAGGTTTACAAGTGCTAATGAAATAGGAAAGTATTTATTCCAGTCTTGCAGAAGACAATTCTCAGTGCCTTCAGGTGTCAATGTCAAAATGCAGGTACACAAACCCACTCCAGTGTGGTGAGCATGAATTTTATGAAATTACCTCTGTCTTCATCATGCACCTCTTGAGAGCCAGGCAGATACAATGGTGAGATACAGCAGTCTGTATTTCAGGGATGAAGACTGTCTGGATCACTGGCTACATTTAAAATGAAAAGCTGTTTGGTTGTTTCTAAAAC
>VZUA01054330.1:2369-14279 GCA_013401035.1 Horornis vulcanius
AAAAAAAAAAAAAAGAAAAGAAAAGAGGGAGAGAGAGAGAAGCAAACCTGGCCAGAATCCATAAAGCAAAGAGCTGAACAAATTGGGGCAATTGTCAAGGGAGGTCAAAGCTGTTGCCTGTCAAGGTTGGCAGTTTCCTCTAGAAAGGACTTGATGTGAGTCCTCCCCCCGGAACAGGGGCAGTGTCCAGGGGCAGCTCTGCTTTCCTGATGTGCATCTTTTCTGTGGGATGGGTTCTGCTGATTTTACATCACAGTGAGCATTCAGCAGCTCCTCTCCTGCTCTTTTTCCTGGTTTTGTTTGGATCCAGTCTGGGTGATCTTTGCCGGTGGAGTGGGAACAAGGAAAAGCCACACTGGATATGGGATCAGCGTCTGGTTCTGCTCCAGAGAGAGGCAGCACAGGGATTAAAACCATCTCCACCCCAAAGACGAGCCATGGAGCTCCTGAGGGCACCTAAAACTTCCACAAAAAGGAATTTTTGAGGAAGCCACGGAAATGCTCCAAGGGCTTGTGTCCCTCTGCTCTGGAGACAGGCTGGGAGAGCTGGGGGTGTTCATTTAGAGAAGAGAAGGCTCAAAGCAGACCTCAGAGCCTCTTCCAGTGCCTAAATGAGCTTCAAGAGAGCAGGAGATGAAGGCTGGAATGGAAGGAAAAGAGGGAATGTCTTCCCACTGCCGGAGGGCAGGGTTGGATGCGATATTGGGAAGGAACAGCCCCTCCTGGCAGCCTCAGCAGAGAGGTGGAGGGAGGAGGAGGAGGAGGAAGGAAACAATTCCCCAACTGCTGGAGATGTTTCCTCCACATGAACATCACCATGGCTCCAGGGATTTGTCCAGCACGTCATTCTCCTTGGCACTGGAATGACCTCAGCTCCCTCTTGGCTGGCACTCCGAACGCACTGCTGGCCTGAGAGAAAATAATAAAGAATTAATTAAGACCAAGATCTCATCAGTGTTAATGCTTCAGAGCCCCTTTAGCCACCGTTCCAGAGCATTCCAGGTGCTTTTGCCTTATGAAATAATCAGGATGGAGATGCAGCCAGAGCAGTGGCCTCAGCCCTGGGCACTGATCCCAAAATGGGTCCAGAAAAAATGGATTTCAATTATTTAATTCCTTCATTTTCCTCGTCACGCTGCTCTTCTCCCTTCCCTACCAACATTATCTCTCCCTCTTCCTCTTCCCTGAGGAATTCTGGTGTTTCCCTGCTGTTTAAACTGCCACAGCCCAAATCTTCTCCAGCACAGACCTCAAGGGTGTGACTGCTCCGGTGACATCCTCTAGGAGACATTCCCAGGCTCTGATGGCCCTGCAAACTTCCTTCAGAAGGACGATCCACAGGATCCACCGCAGGGAAATCTCACTCCAAACAGATCCCACCCACCTCTGGGAGAAACACCAAACCTTTGGAGCTCTCTCTGGACCATCAGGACAACCCTGAGCTCATGGCTGACCCACCACACCTGAGCCCTCGGGACATCTTTGTGGCCCGCGGTTTCCCTGAGGTCACAGGAGATGGGAATGTGAATTCCTGATGGATAAAAGCCCCTACAAGATGTAGGAGACTGTTGGCTGTGGATCCAAGGGGTGCCAGTGTGAATAACCACCAGGAGCATGGGAAAGGGTTTTTTTTACTCCTTGGTGGTCGCTGTCCAAGGCTTCCAGCTCTTCTCAGAGGAGGCCATACTGTTTCAAAAGGTTTTCTGATTGAAACATCCCCCTTTTTTTTCCTGTTTGGAATTTTAAGGGTCCTGCTCCCTGATGAGATTTCCCACAGGCTCTTCCAGAGGGCTGGAGGGGATGTGGGTTGGGGAACATGGATTTCTTTCCATCAGGGATAGCAAGATATCTCTTGGATTAAAGAGTTGTCTGGACTTGAAGTGCCCATGTCCTTATCCTGGAATGAGGACTGGGAATGCAAAGGTCAGGGATTCAAAACTGTGGGGAAAGCCATAAGATCCAGTGAAGCCAGAGTGGTTTCTCACCCCAACAGAGCAAAAAGGGCTCCAGGACCTTGCTTATTCCCACAAGGGAATCCAAGCATGAGGATGGAATGAGGCTGTATCCTTAGGAATGTCTGTGTCCGCAAAATCTTTGGGAATATTCAGTGCAGCAGCTGCTGGTGGCAAGAGGCAGCGCAAAGAAACTCCGTGGGGCATCACAGAACAAGCTGAGCTTGGGGAAAATTTCTTAATCCCTCTCCTTTCTCAAAGGCTGGATTTTGCCTTCCCTCTCACTGTGGAGAAAGGAGCCCCGAGTGCTGCTGGCTTGGGATGGGACTTGGAGCCAGAGCCTGGTCTCTGAATGGGAACTCAGCTTTGAGGAGGAGAAACTGAGAGCTGGGAAATGCTAAAAGAGCCATTAAATCATCGGCTCCATCCCCGGCAGGGCCGGCGGGATTGTCCCCCCGAGGTGGCTGGCATGGAAATGCTGCTGTTGTGGGGTTTTCGTGGAGACCCTCTGGGAACAGCTCCCTGCCAGTGGAGGAAACTCTGTGAAATCTCTGCCTTTTGCTTCTCGTTAGTGCAGCCTAATCATCCCCCTTTTCCCAGGGGGATTTCTGCCCTCCAGGTACAGGAGATTTTTTTTTTTTTTTTTCCATCTGCCTCCCCAGCTGTCTGTCTACCCAGGTCCCTGCAGGTCGGTGCTTACCTGGAAGGGATTTTTTTTTTCCGAGCCTTTGGGTCCTGGCAGCCCCCAGGGCAGAACAAGAGGCAGGAATAGCAGTTGAATGATTGGGCAGGATGCGAACAAAAGGAAACGATGTCCAAGGAGGATTGTCCTGGCTCAGGAATTCCCCTGGAACACATCAGACAGTTTCATGTCTCGATGCCTGTGAGGCTGCAGCCTCCCGAGGCCCGGCACCACCTTTCCCAATCTGTGCAGGAGCTGGAAGCCAGGATTGTCTCATTCCCTGTGGGACAGCAGAGGTGTTTATGCATTTTCTTCCCAGTAGGCAGCTCCTGCCACTAAAGGGATCAGAATGTAGAGCCCGTGTCAAAGGAGGAGGCTGGGAATGGGGACTGGATCAGGGTGGGGATGGTTCAATCCCAGAGCTGGGGGAAATTTGGGATGAGGAAATTTGTGGCTCCTCTGGATCAGCAGGACAGATGGGTTCTCAGTTAGAGAGGAGGGAAAGGAACTGTGAGGCTGCAGGTGGGACATGATGGGTCTGCAGTGGGTTTCCCAGAGGGTTTGGGAAGCTGTGGAGAGCCGAGGGAACAGGGAAAGAGATGCTGGTGCAACACCTCTGGATACAGGTTAACCATGACTGGAAATAATCCAGTAGCCATCCCAGTCTGGAAGGGAAATTTTTTCTAATCAAACCCAGAGCCTGTCAGAGGCCTCTCCTCTGATGGAAAAGCTGCTCCCATCATGTCTCCTTCCACCTGGGAAATGACCCACTTTCCTGTGAGCATTGCTTTGCTCGGGCACGGAAAGCACCCCCTGGTCCAGCAGCTCCTGTGCTGAACAAAACCAGGAGTGAAAGCTCCAGTTTTTGAGTCTGGCAATAAAAACACAACCCAGAAATAACCAAGGTGGGTTTAGACTGTGAACGTGTGCTGTGAATCCAATTTAAATTGTAAAATGTTCGGGAAGCTGCCTGCTGGTGACAAGGACCGGCCCTGCCCTGCCTGCAGCGCCGCACGGAGCGCTCCAGGGAACGGCCAGGTGCTGTCACCTGTGACACGGACACGTGTGACAAGGACAGCCATAACTGACCGAAACACTCATGAAAACGTTGCAAAGGTTGCTCTGAGGGCTCCAGAGGCTGTTTAATCCAACATGGGGCAACAGGAAGATGCAGGTAACAACCGGCTGTGTCCCAAATCCCTGGAGCCACTCCCACCTGCCTGGTTTGGATCCTGCTCCGTCTCCTGCTGGCACCACATTTATCCTTTCCCATATCCCACGGCAGGGGAGTTGGAACTGGGTTTTCTTTAAGGTCCCCTCAAACCCACTCCGGAATTCTGGGATCACTTCACAGACCCGTGAGGGGTGAGGTGAGGCCGGGACGCCGCGGTTGCAATCCCAGAAGACTCCCCACGGCTCCCAATCCCTTGATCTCAGGATCAAGGAGCTCTGGGGCCACATCTGCCAGCCTTGTGCCGGTGGCACCACGCTGCTGCTGAAGCAGCGGGATGGGGCAGCCCGTGGGAGTGACAACGCTGATCTCCCAACCCTGGAAAAACATCCCGGGATCAAACGCGCTGATGTTTCACCCCATCCCATGGGGTGAGGTCCCCCCAGTTTCCACGCCAGCATTTCCAGCCTTGCAGCCCCCAGGGTTAACCCGGGAGCATCCTCCTCCCTCCCTCCCTCCCTCCCCTCCCCTCATCTCCCCGTCTCGGCGCTCGCCCCCGCCGGCAGCCCACGAGCCTCTTTCAGGTACCTCGGAGCTTTAATTGAAAGCAGCCGCCGCTGCACACAAAACACGCCGAGACCCGGGAGCCACTCTGAAGCCTGACTCAGGATGGGGACCCTGCCGGCGCGACGCGGGGCGACAGATAATTAAAGTGACAACCGCGCCCGCGGGGGATGCAGCGATGCCTCCCCCGAGGACGGCGCCGCGGCATCGGGCGAGTCGTGCCGGGCCCGTGGCTCCTTTTTTGGCCACCTCCAGCCCGGCTAGGCGGCCAACTCCACCTCCCGAGCAGGGTTTGAAGTCCCCCGGGTGCCGTCGGTGCGGGACAAACAGGCAGGGCTTGATGGCTGGAGGCTCGGGGCGTTTAAAAGCCGTAGCAGGAGCGAGAGTTGTGTGGGAGCGTGAAGACAGATGGGCTAAAATTTCTGAATGCTCATGAAAGATTCAGGGGCGTCACTTGTTAAATTTAATTGGGAGAAACCCGACTCGGTGCCTGACTGCACGGTTTGGTGGCTTTTGCTTAAGAAGTCAAGTGACAAGCTTGTCGTCTGTGGTTTTTTTTTTCCCTTCTTTCCTTCCCTCGCTTCCTCCCGCCTGCTTTTCCCAGCTCCTGCCATCGTGAATAATTTGGGGAGGATTATCTCCTGTCTCCTGTTGGGGCGAGCATCACTCCGGGGAGGAGAGAGGTGGGATTTTGGTGATGCTGTCAGCTCGGGATGCAGGAGATGGGAGTTCAGGTGCTGCTGGATTTTGATCCGGGTCCAGGAAGGGATGTAGGGGCTTCAATAAATGTGAGATGCCAGCAAGAATTTGGGATGCAGTCCCTCTGCCGTGGGGCTGGGACACTTTTCTTCCCCACAAGAGCACCTGGCAGGAGAGGAGAGGTAACAAAACCCCTCTCCTAGGCAGAATATCCTCTGGAGCTGAGTTTTCCAGAGGCTGGAAGAGAGTTGTGTGGGCACAGGGGTGACAATGAAATTTAATGGCTTCTTCTCCTGGGGGATTTTGAAAGTGATGGGTGTTTTCAGTGAGTGATTCTTCTTTTTTTAAAAAAAGGAGATTCCAGGAGGGAATCATCCCTCCAAAAGCCAATTTCTGTGCTCATCGTGGCTGCCTCTGCTTCCAAAGAGAAAAACAGTCCCTGCTGGAGGGTCAATTCATCTCCTGTGAACTTTGATGTCTGCAGGAAAGCAGATTAATCACACTTGAAAATTCCAGCTTCTCCCAGATGACTCCAAGAGAAGCTGGAGTGACTCCCCAAGGTGTTCTCCTGCTCCACAGATATCCTTGGAGAGGTGATGTGGGCCCTCCCCACTCAGGTGTGTGACATCCTGGGCATAACCTGAACTCAGGGATGAGGGACAGCGGCAGAGATCCCTAGGGCTGCTGGGTGGGAATGGGAGCTGCTGGGTAAATTGTGGGAGCAGTTTGGACCCTGCCAAGTGGCCTGGTTGTCACTTCAGATGCACCAACAATGTGGGACGTGACTCTTTTTAATGGGGTTTGTCTGCTGGGATCTTTGAGCCTAAAGGGGAATTATTCCTGATATTTTATACTTTGCAAAGTATAAAATCCACTCGTCTTTCCATGTGGAAAAGTTCATCCTCCTCTCCATCCATCCATCCATCCATCCATCCATCCATCCATCCATCCATCCACAGACTCATGGAATGATTTGGGTTGGAAGAGACCTTAAAAATCATCCAGTTCCAACCCCCTGCCATGGGCAGGGACAACTTCCACTCTCCCAGGTTTCTCCAAACCCCATCCAAGCTGGCCTTGGACACTTCCAGGGATGGGGACAACCACAGCTTCTCTGGGAATTCCATTCCAGGGCCTCAGCACCCTCCCAGGGAAGAATTCCTTCCCAATATCCCATCTCTCCCTGCCCTCTGGCACCGTGAAGTCATCCCTCCTTGTCCTGGCTTTCCAGGCTTATGAAATGGGTTTATGGAATGAATATGGCCTCATTCCAGCTGCAAAGAGTGGGTGATTTTCTCTTTAATGAGCCTCAGTCCACAATTCCAGGACCAAAAAGTGGCTTTGGAGGAACATCTGGATGTGCTGGAGTGTCCCTGCATGGAGACACTTGGACACCAGCCTGGAGTTTGGACACAGCAAAAATTGGATTTTTGCTCGGCTTTAGGTGCTAAAGTCTCACATGCTTTACTGGGAAAGAGACTTGGTACCAAAATCTTCACCCCAGGTTTGTAGGACACCCAAAATTTTGCGTGAATGATGCTGATTTGGGTTTAGTGAAACTCCCCAGGGTTGTAGGGGAAAGGCTCAGAGGGTGGTGGATGCCTCACTAAGCTGCTCAAAGTCCAGGCTTGGTCAGGGCAGGTTTAGGCTTGGTTTTAGGAAAAAGTTCTTTGTCCAGATGGTGGCTGGACACTGGAATAGGCTCCTCAGGGAAGTGATCACAACCCTAAGCCTGATGGAGTTCAAGGAGTGTTTGGACAATGCCCTCAGGCACAGCGTGGGGGTTTTGGGGATATCCTGGAGGCCAGGAATTGGTCTGGGTGGTCACTCAGGATATTCCATGATTCCATGAACTCATTTCTTTTTGTCATTTTCCCTCACCATGAGCTTTCCCTTGAGCCCATTCCTGGATCCATGGGACCATCCTGTGAACAGCAACATCCTCAAAAGCTGAAGGGACAGAAATCAAAGCGCTGCCTCCTTCTTGCCACCGTTAATTACCCCCTTAATTAACGACCTGCATTTCCAGTGTCCACTGGTTGAGCTTTGCATTTGGATTTTGGAGACTTGGTCTGCTCTGAGAGAAGTTTTATCAAACCCGGATGTCAGCATGGAGCCAGATTCCCACAGCTCCAGGATGACTCAGGTGCAGTTTCACAGGGGTCTGAGCTCTGGCTTTGGATTTTCCAGGATAAAGATGCACATTTTAACAAAATAAAAGGGTGGAATTTGTTCATCATGGTTACCCCAGTGAGGAGCAGGGAGTTTCTTGCCTGTAATTAAAAAATTTTGTCTTTTTGTGCTCATCCTGCCACAGCTCTTCTCTCTCCATGGGACCTCCAGGGGAGCCTCTGCTAAATCCTTGGAATGACGGATTCCCAACACATTCTTGTGCAAAAATAGGGGTGGGATTCTGCACCTCTGCTCCTCTCTGGTGAGATCCCACCTGGAATGCTGCCTCCAGCTCTGGTTTCCCCAGCACAGGAAGGACCTGGAGCTGTTGGAGAGAGTCCAGAGGAGGCACCAAGGGGATCAGAGGGATGGAGCAGCTCTGCTGTGAGGGAAAACTGGGAGAGTTGGGTTTGTTCAGCCTGGAGAAGAGAAGCTTTGGGGTGATCTAATCCTGGCCTTCCAAAACCTAAAGGAGGTGACAAAAAAGATGGAAAGAATTTTTTTACAAGGGCCTGGAGTGACAGTACAAGAGGGAATGGCTTCCCACTACCAGAGGGAAGGGTTAGACGGGATATTGGGAGGGAATTCTTCCCTGGGAAGGTGCTGAGGTCCTGAAATGGAATTCCCAGAGAAGCTGTGGCTGTCCCCATCCCTGGAAGTGTCCAAGGCCAGCTTGGACAGGGTTTGGAGCAACCTGGGACAGTGGGAGCTGTCCCTGCCCATGGCAGGGGGTTGGACTGGATGACTTTTAAGGTCTCTTCCAACCCAAACCATTCCCTGTTTCCATAAAAAAATAAAAGGTCAGTGCAGTCCAGAGCACATCAGGAAGCACCTGCCTTTAGAATCCCAGCAGCAGCCAGGGATGCTCCTGGATTTGGGTTCTGCTGGTGAAAGGGAAGAATTTCTGTGCAAAATCCCAAACAAAAAAGCAACTTTGTCCTTTGAACACTGCCAGGGATTGTCTCTGTACCTGTCCTTTGTTTTCTTTTCTCAATTCTTTGTCCCCCAGAAAAAGGAAAAACAACATTCCCTCTTCTCTCCACAAGCAAAGGAGGGGAAAGGCAGGAAAATAATTATGAAAGGAAGAAAAATGCTCCCCATAATTTTTTGTGTTGACAGTGAAATCTCCAAAAATCCCCTGCTTTGCTTTGATGCAGAATAAAAGAATTTTGAGTGACACAGAGACTTTTCTGTTGTTCTGCTCTCCATTATTCATCTCAAAACTGCAGCAGCGAAGAGCCTTTTATTCCTGAGTCTCCACCAGGATTTATGGATCTGGCATTCAGGTCCATCTGGTCAGAAGTCAGGGAAACATGGAATTATTCAGGCTGGAAAATATTGATTCCAACCATTCCCCCAGCACTGCCAAGGCCACCACTGACCACCACCAGAGCCACATCCACATGGATTTTGAATTCCATCAGAGATGGGGACTCCACCACCTCCCTGGGCAGCTCATTCCAATGGCTGGCAACACTTCCCATGAGGAAGTTCTTCCTGAAATTGATTTAAAAGCTGCTTCCAACACAGCTGCTGCTTTTCAGGGATGTTTTTCTGCTTGTCTTCCAACTGCATCCTTTAATTCCAAGGGTGTTTGGTAACGGAGTCAGGCTGTTGGAAGGGGCTGGAGCCCACTGGGATCCGTGTTCCAGGGATCTCTCCAGGTCAGTGCAGTCCCAGCCCCCTCCCTGCACTCCTCTGCTTCATGGAATCATGGAATGGTTTGGGTTGGTCCCTTCCAACCCAGCCTGCCATGGACAGGGACACCTTCCATCATCCCAGGTTGCTCCAAGCCCTGTCCAACCCGGCTGTGGACGATTCCAGGGATGGGGATTTTCCTACCAAGCTGCAATACTCGGTGTGGGAGAGGCAGGAATCCTGCTCCAGGACGTGTCTGTTCTGGATTATTGCCCAGCTGAATCTGGTGTCCAGTGACAGGCAAGGATTGTGTCCCTCTGCCCTGCTCAGGTGAGATCCCACCTGCAGAGCTGCCTCCAGCCCTGGGATCCAACATCAGAGCTGCTGGAGCAGATCCAGAGGATCCAAATGCTGGAGCCCCTCTGCTCTGGAGCCAGGCTGGGAGAGCTGCAGGTGTTCACCTGGAGAAGGAAAGGCTCCAAGGAGACCTCAGAGCCCCTTCCAGAGCCTAAAGCAGCTCCAAGAGAGGTGGAGAGGGACTTTGGACATGGACATGGAGTGACACAAGGGAGAATGGCTTCCCACTGCCAGAGGGCAGGGTTAGATGGAATATTGGGAAGGAATTCTTCCCTGTGAGAGTGCTGAGGGGCTGGAATAGAATTCCCAGAAAAGCTGTGGCTGCCTCATCCCTGGAAGTGTCCAAGGCCATCTTGGGTGGGTCTTGGAGCAACCTGGGAGAGTGGAAGGTTGTCCCTGCCCATGGCAGGGGGTTGGAGCTGGATGATTTTTAAGGTCTCTTCCAATCCAAACCATTCCTTGATTCTGTGACCATCAAAGATGGGACTTAAAGCCTTTTCCTGGGAGCACTCATTGAGCAGGATCTGTGGAAGGCTGGGACAACCTGGCAGGGAGCAGGGCCTGAGCCAGCCAGGGGTCCAGTTTTAAGTTACTGCTGCTTAGGGGCAGAAATAGCTCCTATTAAGTTGCATTTCGGGATTTGGAGCCAGAAGATTGAGGTCACATCCACAGAGCCAGAGACCTGGTGTTTTGTGTCCTCTGCAATTCCAAGATCTCCCCACAAGAGCCATCCTGGGAATGGCATCCCCCTCCTCCTGCTCTTTTGGGGCACAACTTCTTCCAGGGGGAATTTTGCTGCCTGAAGTTCCACCTGGCAGGAAAATGTGAATGTGAGAAATGGAAAATTATCTCCTGCCTCAGTTTCTCTCCATGGAGCGAGGGAAGATTTTTCCCCATCCCATAAGGGCTGGTACACCCCACTAGGAGCTGGTGGCAATGTCACTAAACACCAGCATGGAGCTGCCCTTTGGAATCACCCTGTTCTGCATGGAAAGAGAATTTTCCTCCATGGAGAGGGGCCAGGCATCCCTGGAAAGGGGCAAGTTTAAAGGTCAGGGATATGGGTTGGATCCAGGCCCAAATCCTTTTCCCTCAACCACCTGTTCTTGCTAGAAGGATAAAAAGTTTTCTCCTTGCCTCCCTGGTTCTCATCCAGCCTCATCCCAGAGCCCAATTCCATGAGCACTCTGGGATTTGTGAAATGTCTGGCCAGGATCTTCCTGCTCCTAGTTGCTGATTTCTACTTGGATGAATCCTACTGCAAAAGCCCCTCTGGAAGTGCTTATCCCACCTCTCCAGCCAGAAGAAATGATGGCAAAATTTTCCAGGGTTTAAAGGATTCAGTAAAGTTTGATGGCCTCACACTATGAGATTCATCTCCACAAGGAATTGATTTCAGGCATGGATTGGGAAGATCCTCGTCAGTGGACAACGGAGCAAAAGGGGAAACCTTAAAATCATGGAATGGTTTGGGTTGGAAAGGGGTTGGGTTTTGAAGACCACCTCATTCCACCCCCTGCAGTGGGGGACACCTTCCACTATCCCAGGTTGTTCCAAGCTCCATCCAACCTAGCCTTGGGATGGGGCAGCCACAGCTTTTCTGGGAAACCTCTGCCAGGGCCTCACCACCCTCACAGCCAGGAATTCCTTCTCAATATCCCATCCATCCCTGCCCTCTGGCAGAGGGAAGCCATTCCCCCTTGTCCTCCAGAGTCCCTCCCCAGCATTCCTGCATCCCTTTGAGGTACTGGAAGGTTCTCTAAGGTCTCCCTGCAGAAGCCACAGCCCGGGCGTGCCCGGACAGGGCAGTGCTGGCAGAGCTGCGGGGCCGGGCTGGGCACGGTGCGGGCGCGTCTGCACAGNAAGCAGCTCCGTGGCTTCCTCTGGCCTTGCTCCAGCACCTCCACATCCTCCTGATATTGGAGGTTTCTTGCCCATCCTCTGCTTTTTGGGCTGAGGAACCATTTCCATACGGTCACAACAATGCTTTCCTCATCCAGACGTACTCTGGGATCACTTTTCCTATTTCTTACTGCTCCTGGAGGGATTCTGATTTTTGGGAATTGCACCTCCCCCATCTCTCTGTCCAGATTTCTTCTCTTTGCTGCCCTCACAACACACCAAGAGAATTGAGGGTGTCCTGGGAATGGTGTCCATGCATCTCCATGGCAGAAAGACAGATTATCCCTCTCCTAATCATCCCGAGGTGAATTCATGCCATCCACAGAGCCGTGCATGCCCATTCCTTGGTTTTCCAAACCACTTTTGCAGGGAAGGGGATATCCAGAACTCCGGGGAGCTTTGAGGAGTTCCAGGCACCAACAACACCCCTGAGCTTCCTGAATTCTTCCCTCTTCACCACTCTCCATCCTCACAGCCGTGTCAGAGGACTCCAGAGGCGGCCGTTCCCGTGGAAGCAGCCACTTGAATTTCCCCCCTTTCCCTCAAAGTGATTTTTCTCCCACTTCCGCGCAGCGTGTGGAGGGAATTTTCGCACCCGTAAACACTTTGCGCCGCTGGCTCCCGGCTAATTGAGTCTGACAGTTCGTGTAGTCAGCAGCTGAATGGTGTCACTGGGAATTAGGCTGCCGGGATAGACTGCCAGGAGCAAATTACTTTGTCACTTCTCAGCTGACTCGAAAATATGGGGCTTTTTTTTTTTTTTTTTTTTAATT
>VZUA01054332.1:3912-13917 GCA_013401035.1 Horornis vulcanius
CTGAGTTACATACAGCCAACTGAGCCTGTATTTCCCCTTGGAGGGAAGTAACTGATTTATTCAGGGAACAAAACTAGCTTAAGTGGATGGCTGAGGCCCAGAAGTAAAACATGGACCATTTCTGAGCCAGACTGACAGTGTAAACCACCCTCAACTTGTACCTTTATTATACCTTTAAGCAACTTATGCAATAATGACAAAATTATGCAATCGTAAGAAACATTCCAGCATACTTTTCAGACAGTGTTTATCACCTAAAGAAAACACTCAAATACATTGCTTTATTTAAATTTCATGATTACGCACTACAAATTACCAGGCAACCTTGATATGAAACTATCAAGGTTCAGTAAATACTACCAAGCTGTTATTGGTGCAGCTGTAGGTACAAAGCAAGCACAAATGCATACCTCTATTTTTGGAATATATGTATATTCCAAAAGAAAGTACTTTTTTGACTGATGGTCAAAATGCAGTAAGCTTTACTGGCAGAGAACACTAGCATAACCATTACTCAACAATATAGAATCATCCCCCTCCAAAACAATACAACCCCCCCCACAAAAAAAAACCAAAAAACCAACAAACAAACAAAACAAAACAAAACAAAACAAAACAAAAAAAAAAAGAACAAAAAAACCCCACAACACCAAAACTCCACCAAAAACTTAACAAACACAGCACAATATTTTTCTGACCAATGATACTGTATCACTGAAACTGGCTGACTGGGGAGAGAATTCTGCATCATAAAATCAACCTCAAGAAAGTGCTACTTTATCTACTTAAGGAAATTCCATGAGACTGAGGCTGATTGAAAACCTTTTGGTTTTGCAAGAAACTGCCCCTGAACTGCTGGGTATACAGATGAGAAAGAAGACTGCACACTGACAACACATGGCCCAGCAGCGGGGGGGAGGTGGTGCTAAAACCAACCTGCCAACACAGCTGTCCATCCTCTGCTGTGGGCTGTGCTGAGAGTCTGATTTTTGGCAGGACAGGAAGTGAGGCAGAAGGAGCAGGGAATTGCCACAGTGCTGTCCTTGTTTTCCATGACATGTGCTTTTATAACTTGTGCTCCCTGAGGTAAAAGGCACAATTTGGACTCAACAGCTGACAACTCAGCAGTTCTCCGCCTGTGGGATAAGGGAAAGCTGGTGGTTCTGTTGTAGCAACAGTTGACCTCACTCCAGTGCCAGCTCCAGACAGTGCATGGAAAGGACTGGGGGGGGACATATGCCTTTCAAAACCTTACACCCTGACCAACATTCATACCAATGGCTTAGGAGTTATTTTTAGCCTAAGCACTTTCTGCTTACAGTGAAACCTGCTACTAGGAATGATTCCAAGAGACAGCAGCAGGGAAAGGCAGACAGCAGCAAAGTGGCAAAAGCCCCTGGTGAGCTCCTGGTGCTTGCAGGAGTTCAAGGACCTTACGGACACACAGCAGCAGGGCTCCCACAGTCTGTAAATGAAGGGACTGCAAATTTTCCAGAAGAAGGAGGATAGCATAAGCAGCAAAAAAATGATGTGTATGAAAAACAGTCCCCGGATATATTTCTCAGGGACAGATAAGAACTTCCAAAGATCATTTATTCTAATTAAAATCTGTTAGTTTGTAAGTCAATAAGGAAGGAAGGAAGGCAAAGAACACAGGGGACTTGTGTATTTTCTAGTGATAAATATCCTAGCTGCCCCTCAATCCCTCAAAATACAGGTAAGAAAATAGGTCTGTCCATCTAGGAATTTATATAGCTCTACATGCTAATGACTCTGGAAGAAATCCATACGATTCTGGAAGATGATCCCTGAAGACATTTAAGCATGTATAAAACCCAAACTTTTGATGCTTCAACCTAAAGAAACATGTTCAAAAATCTCACTTAGCTGCAGGAAAATAGTAGAGAGGAAAAAAAAAAACAAAAGGAGAGGTGATGATAAATTTTGTAGGCATCAGCATGCACAGACACAGTCTCATCTTTGACAGGGCCATACCACTTGCCTGATGCTTAAACACTCAAGACTCATGAAGCAACCGCTCCCTGCTTGTATCTGCTGATACAATGAGTACAGGACCAAAGAATCAGGTTCCAAAGAAAAAAGCTATTGCTTTTGTTTAAAGACATAAGAGAAGAAAGCAGCAGGAACACTCCCTTTTTGAAGCAACCCAAGTCACTGCAGCACTTGCAGGAGTATCAGAAACACCTCAGGCTACTCAAAATGAGAGATGAGTCAGGATGGAGACTCCTACAGCCCTTCCGTCAATGGTTTTTTTCTCTGAAGCTTAAGTAACCACTGACTCAGTGTGACGCTCATGATCATGTCCTTGTGAGAGAGCACTCATTGGAAGTGCAGAATTGTGGTCTCCAAATCTTGGTCCCAAGGACTTTTTTTTTTTTCATCTTTTACATTAAACTGTTTAAGGAACAAAATGTATCAACCAGCTTTGGAGTATAGAGCACTTCTCACATGTTATCTAGAACTAATTTATTTTTCTTATTTTTAGACAGAAATTTGATGCCTACTAGTCAAGAAGTAATCATAACTATATCTCAAGGGACAAGAAAAACATAAACATCTGCACCAGCCTTGTGATATATGGAATTCTGCAAGATAGAATCAGAATTTACAATCATCTAAATACGTCTTTAAATATATATTTTCAAAAAGCACAAAATTTGCTGTCAGACACTCATTGGATTAAGCAATCCAACATTCATACTCTAGAAGAGCTGTTTCTAATACATTGAGAGATTCTGTTCCAGCATTACCTACGGACGTTAATAAATTCAGATTTTTTTAAACATCTTCTAAAGCCCTGAGCTGCATGATGCTGCAATAGATGTGACCTTATAGCCAGAGATTGTAACTCAACAAGCATTTGAAATAAAAGTCCTATGAATACCTGCTAGAGTAGCAGCAGCAGCTTTGCCACCTGTGAAAAAGTCTTCCTCTCTTTGAGAAGAGCATCTCCACCCATATGGCTGTTCCCATGTATTCCTGATTTGCCTTCAGCAAGTCTTTGAGAATTCCCTCACCTAAAGGTGAAGTCTCTCCCTTTACTCAGCACACCTGTAAAGGGATTTTTCACAATCTAACTCACAGATAATGTTTGCCACTGGTTGTTCTAGGTGACTAAAGTGGTGTGTTTGGAGAGTGCACAATGGAAACTGTTATCATTTAGTAATGCTGATAAAAGTTTGAATAGGTGAAACAGCGATAAGATGAAAGGATGCAAAGACATAGTAAACAGAAAGCAAACAAAATCAGGTGATCTACTGACTCCCTAAAAGTTATATTCCAAACCAGCTCCAACTTTGTGATTTTTTAAGTTTTCCTTTTGTCAGCTTCTGCAACATTTTCCAGGGTAGATCACAGCCCTGTAGTCTACTGATACTAGCCTGTCATTTCTTAGACCTCTCCGAAGTAACCTGCAGACCCATCTCCAGCTAATGGCCAGCAACTCGTGCTGAGAAATAACAACCAAGTGGAGATACGATGCTTTCTACTCATTCTGTGGATACACTCATGGCATTTGCTCCCATCTCTTCCATATCCAAATCCTTCCCTCATCAAAGACAGTTTTTGTTTTGATTTTAATTCAAATTGCAGCCAAACTCAGATTTCTGGGTCTATTCTCACCTTTATGTACAGAAATCAACAGAAATAAAAGTTTATCTTTATCACCAAAAACTGTGCAGAATAAAAAGGCTGATAAGCTAAGGACAAGCACAGACTTTTTGCAGATCAAGGCATTCATGCATTCTTCTCTACAGGATGTGCAAAGCTTTATATATAAAACACGTGGGCACTGATGGATCTACACAAAAAAACATACTCTCAGCTGGTACTGCCACATGCTGATTTGAGAGGGAACATGGCACGACACAGAGTTTAATCTTTCTCACAGCTACTAAACCTGCTTAGTCTTATTAGCAGTCTGGGTTCATGCTGTGGGGTTGAACTAAGGGTTCAGGAAGAATTTAAAGAATTCTTCTACAGTAAGGAGAAAAGATAGAATGGACTTCCAGGTGAGATGTCAAAGGCAAGTCACATTGCCTTACTGAGGCAACAAGCTGAGTTTCAAATACAGCAGAAATCAACCCAATTCCCATGCTTTCCTGAAGGAAATTTCACAGAACATGGCCTTGATAATGGAATGTAAATATCTGATTATTTTTGCAATAGTAATTTTACGTGTGAAAGTCTGTCAAAAAGAATCAGAGTAAATATCCCTACACAACAGCTCACCATCCCACCTGTCCTCAGCATTAGGTGATTATAATACCTTTCCATATCTTCACTCCCATTCATAGCAAACTTCTCAGGCATTCCCCACCAATGACAAGTGAAAAACCATGCATATAACCAATTCCTACTGAAGTAATACACAGCATGCCAGCAGAACATAGTCAATTCAAATTTATATGCTGAATTTTAAAAAGGGAATAACATTCATTTCAGAACTGCCTCAAAGGTTTTGAGGGATCGTTCTCAAACACGGTATCTACACACATCAGAAATTCAATCACTCAAAGCAGACAGAGCTTTTGCTGTGCCAGAGACCCTGTACAGCCAGTGCGCAGCGAGGCGCCCAGCATGTCTGGATGCCCCCAAACACAGAACGGTCTCTGGAGTCCCCTCTTAAGGTCCATTTTCAAGAGGGTGCCACTGATTTAAAATAAAATAAAATTATAAAATAAAAATACAAAAAAGAGGCATGAATAGTATTTACCCGTTGCTCAAGTCCTCGAGCCAGCCAACCTGCCAGCCAGCAGAATGAGCTGTTGACAAAACACAGCCTCTATTTAAGTCACAGGCTCCGGGCAGCGGTAGAGAGGAGACGCCGGGCTCCCCCCGCGCCCCCGAGGGAGGCTGCCGCGGTCTGCTTCGACCCCGCCGCGCCCCCGGCGCCGCCGCCGCCACCACCTGNGTACCAAGCCTGGAGGATATTTTCAACTATAGAGTGCACAAAATGATTCTTTGCATTATAATCTGCATCTTGAGACTCAGGACTAACATGGTCTATGGTCTCTTCCTCCTGCATTTTATGCCTTAAGAAAATGCAAATCTCTGGGAAAGCCACCCCTCCCGGCCGGCACCTCCCCGGGGCGGGCAGAGCGAGGGAGGGATGGAGGGAACATCCATCATCGCGCCCCTCGGGCCGCCCCCTCCCAGGTGCGAGCGGCCGGGAGCGGGCGCCCGGCGCGGTCCCGCACTCACCCGGCGCCGCCCGGCCGTGCCCTGAGGGGGCCGCATGCCNACGGCCCGGTTTTGCCGGGCCGAAGCTGCCCAGCGCTGCGGGCTGACGGCGCCCTTGGCCGTGAGCTGGGGGCCGGGCTGCCGGGGTCGCTGCATCGCCGGTGGCGTGGCTGGGTCCCCAGCGGGCTGTGGCGAGTGTGCTGCGGGGGGGGGGGGCCGGCGGAGATCTCTGTCTGAGCATTTCGGGTTTTCTCTGTGACACGGTCAAATATCCTTTATAGAAAAGTACCTTGAATACTTCCAGCTCTGCCAGACCTCCAGGGTTGGATGCGGCGGGCCTGGCCCCACAGACGCAGGCGATTCTTGATTCATTTTATCTTTGTGTTTGCCACTAGTTTTTGGGGTCTGAGACTTAACCTCCAGCATTTCTTTGAAGCCACAAGTGTTGCAAGTCAGCCTCTCTTTCGAATTAAACATGAAGTCTTCACAATCCCACAGTCTCAAGAGTTGGGCAATTAAAAAAAAAAAATGCCACAAGACCCATAAAATCAGAAGAGATGGCAAGCCTGTGGCTTCTCTCTTGTGCCCCAGTCAATCACAGGAGAATAAGGAGAAAAAGTGAGTGCTGGATTTTCCTTGTATTTTTCTGTGTATATTTTCCTAGTGCCATTTTCCAAACTGCTGCAGGTTGATTGTCTCACAATCCAGATGACAGAGAACTGCATATACTTGCATGCAATTTCTGGTCCAGACATGTGTCCCGTGATGGCAAAGTAGATGATTTCAGGTTCCAATATCCAGACTCTCCTGCCATCCTGCACATTGCCTGCACATTGCACATGTGTTCACTTAGACTGCTAAGTGAACACAGGCTGTTCTGTAGAGAAGAAATTTGCTACTGTTCTATCTCCTTTCCAGCATTTTTACTTGTGCAAACAGAGCTGAAGCTTCAGTAGACCAAGCAAGATGCATGTGAACCTTGTGGTTCAGTCATGCTTCAAGATAGGTGACTTCAGATCTGTTCTACCTCAACAACACACTTGATTCCACGCCTTGAACCCTGAGACACTTGTCTGTGTGTTGGCCTGTGTCATCCCTAGAGGAAGGATTGAGTCTCCTTATATACCTATCATTCCTGGATTATTTTAAACCTGATTTGAAGAGAAGCCATGGGCTGTGAATCCCGAGCAGAACATTGATGCACGTTGAAACACTCACAACTCCAAGGATGGACAGACTTCAAGACAAGACTCCTATGAAGAGTCTACTACTCTTAGTAGGCATAAGCAGTTGCCTTTTCCAGCACATCAGTCATCCTTTCACAGTACCAAATCTCTCCTCACTGGAAAGGATGCTGAATGGCTAATTCTGTGGTGAAGACTTCCCTGCCAGCACAAAGAGGTTTGATAGTCAGCTGCTTAAGAACATTCTCACATTTAGTTCCCATTCTAGCCCAGAAGCCCTACTTCTTTCTTTCATGCAAAAGCAGCCAAATCACCGTGAAATTGGGAATACACATAGCACCACAAGGTTTGAGCGGAAGGTGGACATTTCATTATACACACCTGTTCAAGAGAGGACCACCTGTGTTTTCAGATTTCATTAACTGGAGCCTGGTGCCCTCTTTGGAGTCTGCATCTAAGTTTCATGAGTATGTAGCATTCACTTTGTGCCATGGATAACACACACAAATGCAGGTTTCCATCCATGAAAATGACACAAGAACTGTTTTTAAAAGGCACTGAAAATGTGAAATGAAACTGTACCACCTTCTTTTTCTGCAGCTCATGCTATTTCAACTTAAATGAAGGCTCACAGGCATCTCACTTGTGAGAAAGCCCTGTACCATGTATATGATACCATCAGTAGTGGCAGAAGATTTGGAAAATTTTCTAGATCACAAAACCAAGCAATAGTAATTTTTACTATTTTCTATTTTTATTTAGCCATATAGCTTGCCTGTAATTCACAGACATTTCATACTGGATCTCTGTGTGTTTGAGGGTTTTTTTAAGCAGAAAAGTGTGATTGAGAAATTACAAGAGGCTTCCAGGACAATACAGAGGTAGGGAAAGTTCCTGAAGTTACAATGTTTTGATATTGTAATGAGTCAATTTTCAGTTACTCAATTGGAAGTTAAGAGTTCAATTTATGACAATCTGTATAGCACAAGTTTCAAGATGATAAGACCACAGATGGTTGATATCAGTTATCTTTTTTTTATACAGTGAAATATGTTAATTTTAATATGGACATCCCCTAGATAAACGAGTGGCCTAATTACCCTGCTACTTCTGATCTGCAGTAAGTATGCTATGCATGCATCCAGTCTCATCATGACATCTTCTCCATAAAATATCATGGCTGCTATATTTTATGAGGAAATTTATCTGTGTAGAGTACATACATGAAGGCCATTTATTTTGTTTCCTGCCTTATCTCTGTTTTCCAGAAAACTGAAGGACAGATGCTGGAACGCACAAGTGTGTCTTTATATAGTCAGTGTAGGATCTTGTCGTTGATGTCGACAGCAGCAGGGCTGTGCCTTTCAACACTAGTATTTTGGACATTGAGAGGGAGAGGTTTAAGTCTCTATGGCAAGTAGGTTAGCTTCAGTTTATCTTAGTCTATCTCATGGTTTAGTATTACTTAGAGAACAACAGATCTGCTGTATAGGTAAGAAAAAAGTTCTTGAGGCATGTAATTTCAAATGAAAGTGAGAAGTCCAGCTAGGACATTTTCATTAATGAGAGTTTCCTGGAGCCATTTAGTCTTATGTTTAAGGGTGTGTTGGTTATTTATGGCAGAGAAAAGGAACGGATGTGTTGATGTTCTGGAACTTTTCCTTTGTGCATTGTTTCCCATTTCACAGTTGTATTTGGCACCCACTCTCCTCCAGCCAATAAAGAATATTAAAGAACTTCCTTTGCTGAGAAGTTGTGTGCACATTTTACAAACCATACAGTTTAACCAGAAGTTTGAAAGGTAGTACTTCTACCAGTGTTTACAAAAGCGAGAAATTGCAAATATATAGTATTGCCAGCAAAGGTCTGCCAATGGTTGTTTTTATGCGCTATCTGTTCCTGTTTTCTTTAAAACAAAATTATATAATACAACCAGCAAAGCAAATTTGGGTCTGACTGAATGTGTTCAGGAAGGCCAATAACAAAACTGTGATAAACACAGGAGTAACCTCAGCCTATGCCAAGAATAACCTCAAGTACTGGAGATAGTGCATGTATTTTTGTGCACTTACAAAGCAACTGTTCTTTCCTACGAAGTCTCAGTGGAAGCATCTCTTGTTGTCAAGGTGACACAGAGCTTTTCTTGGAAATGAGGACACTGACCCCAGAGATATAACCTCTTGGTAATTAATAATTTTCAAATACAGAACATTTTCTTCATCATTAAAGACATTTGCCTGTAAAATCAGGGACATGTTGGCAATATATTGCTGAAGGGCTTCAAAAAATTCCCTGGTCTCTCTTGTCTGAACGAAAACCATGTAACCCATTGTGGTTTTTGTGTTTGCAGGGAGAAGCAATGAAGGACTTTGATCTACTGACCTGCACTAACTTCGATAGTGCCATGAATTTAAAAAGAAATGGGAAGAAAAACACTACTTGCCAAAGCAAATTAAATTTAATGCACTCACATTCCTTTCACTGGGAAAAAAATCTACCTCAGATGGCTGGGAAATGCATGGTGTTGAAATACTGGACTCACTGGCAGTAATAGGACCCTTATTGGCAGTGAAAGTAAAGCTTCTCCTGTGCATTGCAGAGGTGATAGAAGATGGATTACATTGCACACATTGCCAAATGCCAAGATCTTTGTGTCTAACCGGGGCGTTTGTGTGTAGGAGGAGGATGAGTGTACCAATTGTTGAGTCTTCAACTGAGTACCTTGGGTCTATCTTCACTGGCAGCTACAAACAATTATTTTGAACAGGTCTTTTATATCTTCCTGTGTCAAGCAGCTATGCAATGATCTTGCCTCAGACCCTTCCTTGCCTTACCCCACAGAACCTTTGGAAAAGTTTCTGCCCATCACCTTATATCCTCATTTTCACATCTTTATGGCTACTGTCTGCCTTCATGTTGAGAAGATGTCATCTGAGCTCATGTTATCAGAGCACAGTTTTGGGAGGGTGATGAGTCTGTGCTAAGGGAACTGATCTTTTGGTCTTACCTTGTGATCTTGATGTAACCTGCACATTCCTCACCATTGCTTGGTTTGAGTACAGTCATTCATGCCCATTCGTGTCCAGTTAATGCTCATTCTTTCCACCCTTGCTCTAGAGTGGCTTCTGGTGCTTCCACAAGCAGACATTTCCATTTGTACTTCAGCTAAGTCTTAATACGTCAGTTAAATGTGTCTACAGGGGCTACAGTGAGCTGGTGCCTCAGAAGGGACTTGGTGCTGAAGTCCCCCTCGTACAACAATCTCAATGTTGTAACCAGTTAACAGCTGCAGGCCTGCTTTTCAATCTAAGCACTTGTACTATTCTGCAGGTGGTTATACTGCAGTGTAAAGTACAGCACATGCTTAATCATCATGTTGGATGCATCATATTGCTGAGTCTAGTACAATAGCATGAGAGATGAGTTGTTGAGACAGTGATATACCGTACAGAATAGATCTTGGGAAGGAGTACAGCTAAATATACGTTTTTGAAGAAACAGCAACAAATGGTAAGAATCTTGCTGATTGGGGAAGAGTTGGTGGAATCAGTCCTAGAAATAAGATTTATGGATATGAAATTGAAGAGGAATATATTGTACAGTAGTGGAAGAGCCTAAT
>VZUA01054335.1:0-11200 GCA_013401035.1 Horornis vulcanius
TCCAGTTCCAACTCCCCTGCCATGGACTGGGACATCTTTCACTAAACCAGGTTGCCCCGATCTCTGTTCACCCTGGCCTTGAACACTTCTAGGCATGAGACATCCACTATTTCCCTGAGCAACCCATTCCAGTGCCTCACTACCCTCACAGTAAAGAATTTTCTTCTAATATCTAAGCAAAAACTACTTTCTTTCACTTTGAATATGTCCTTTACTTCTGCAAAGCTGTATCATTCATTCTGTAGGGGTTTTGTTTTTCAGCTAGTTTTGCTATCAGGTTTTTATTTTTGGATACTTGTGCTGCTGTTAAAATAAGTGGACTCAAAAACTTTGCAGTTACATTTTTGTTTTAAAGAACTTGCTCTCTATAACAAAATACAGCTTCAGTAGTAAAAAATCTTAGCTGTATTGGCTTAAACTGGTTATGTTCATCATAGATATTGGAAAATAAGAACTTTTTTCAAGATTCCTGGTTTTTGTATGTTGTACAAGTTTATAAGTTATGTATAAATATAGTGAATTTAAGACTTTTTGTTGTAGTGCAGTTGCAGTAAGGCTTGTTGGTTTGTTTTCGTCCTTGCCCTGGCAGTTTAATGTTTAACTAAATCAAGAAGAGCTGGAAACATTTGAGGAATGGAGTAGAGTTTGCTACTGTAGTTAGTGCTTGTCTCCAAACCCCATCATTGGTGACGTACTGACTTGTTATTTCTAAGCAGGACTTGCTGAATATGTTGAACAGTTTGTGCTGTGCTGCAGTGTAGGAGACTCTGAGTTGGTGTGCAGGAAGGCAGCAATCAGAACTGATGATGGGCTGATATTGCCACTTCACATGGTAGTCATAGTGCAGCTGTCTCTCTGGAAGGCTGACTGGAAAGTGAGACACTGTTCAGCACACTGCCCTTTTCAGCAAAGCATTTCAAAAACACCTTGAGTACTTTGCCTAAATTACAGAGAAGAAACCACTTATTCAGTACTCTAAAAAGGTTTTTTAAAATCCCAAACCCTACGGGGACAGAAAAAGATTAGGTTTTAGTTTCTACTTGATCCTTGTGTGCTTCCTGAATACAATATTGTGTTTTCCTGGGTTGCTGGCAAGCTAGACAAGAGTCTTTTAATGGAAAGTGTATTTTTCAGAGTCCTAGATATTCTCTGAAACATCATTGAATATGGTATAGTCCTATCTACATGAACTCACNAGTACTCAAATAATGTCCCTACATTCTGTGTTGCTGTGAGGTAGAGAAATAATGTATGTCTCTTGGTCTAATTCTCCATCTGCATGTTTGTACATTTTTCTTTATCAGGAAACCCTGTAAACCCAAGAAATATATTTCTTTAAGGCCTGCTATCTGTTGTAAGTATTCAAGGACTCAAAAGGATCACAGGATAGAAATTGCAGATTATTAGAAGTGGTATTATACCTGTATGTATTTTTTTTAGAAAACTAGAGTCAATGCTTATTTCAAGTTTCCATTCGTATACAAATTTAAGTGTTTAACCTGTCTTTGTATTACCAGGAACAAAATTATCTGAAATCTGTAAAACAAGTGAAAATTCATTAAATGTATCCAGGAAATACTTGCTGCTGGAGTTAATAAATCTTTGTCTCCAGCAAGTGTATAACTGCTGTGAGTTCAGTTTCTGCAATTAGTTTTTGAGTACCCAGTGGAACAAAAAGGTGAAGGTGCTGTACTGCTGACTTCTACATATCCATTCTAGCCAGGAGTGTGGCTGTGAATATTTGACTATAAACCTATACTGTTGTGTGCACATGTGTGTAATACAAAGCAAACATATTAGTGCTCCACATGCTAGTGTCTACAGGCATACATTTAGTGCTATTAAGAAGTTTTATTTAATGTTATTGAGAACATTTCACCATTAAGGAATGGGTTATGTTTAGTTTGAGCTATTAGTAATTCTGTTTTGGCATAGAAAATGTAACATGCATGTTTGCTGTCTTTTGAGCACAGGCATTTGTTGACATTTGATTGCACACATCTTGTGAACAAGGTAAACATGCATGACCTTACCATATTTGTTTATTTTACACCACTAATTCAAGCTGGGATTGTGGCCATGCTGCTCCCTGTTTGATCTGTTCTGCTCTGGTATTGATGTCCACTTAGTTACTCTTTCAGAATAACACCTGTAATAAAGTGGCAGTATATCTTAATAATACCCCTATTAAAAGAGAATGTACTAAACAATTCAAAGTTTGTACATAACGTCTTGGCCTCATATCTGAATGGGAGGCACTACTGTATTAAGAACATGGTGTTTAGCAGCAGAAATCCTGTCGACAGACTCATGAATGAGCTTTTTTGAGGGAGATTTTGTGTGGGATTGCTAGTTCATAACTCACAGAATTGAATGAACAAAGAATATGGCAGAAGGGTGTTTTGTGGGCCAACTCTGCCCCTTTTGACAGGTAAACAGCCCTCTTACCAGTTTTTAAAGTTAGGAAAGAGACAGCAATATAACTAATACAAAGTAAATGCATTTTGTTATGGCTTCAGCGACTGTAATTTATAGAAGAGAAAATTTTGTTCCCTATGCAATATAATTTTCACAATGTTAATGACCTCGGCCATAGGAAGCAGCAATGCCTCTCTTCTCTCTTTAACTCTGACCTGCAACATGAAGCAGCAGCTGTGTCTCTTTTGCCATTCTGAGTGCACTCTGCTGCCTGCTACAGAATTCCTCCCACATAAATTTAGTCACCCTTGCACATGGATTGTATCCAGAATCCTGTACAGAGAAAGAGGGGAACCTTCAGGTATTAAAGAGATGTACTGAATCTGCCTCTGTAGGGAACCTAAAGATGTAATTCAGGTTAGGTAACTGACTTTTTGAAGGTAATGAGATTAATTGCACCCCTGAGTTTTATATAAGAAATTTTTCTGGAATGCCTGAAGTGAGTAAAATCCATGTTTGTAAGCATATTTAGTACAGGATTAGAATGCATGTTTATACACCCTTCAAAGTAATAGGTTGTGGGTTCCATCCCCATGTGGGCCATTCCTTTAAGAGCTGAATTGGTCCTTGTTGCGTCCCTTCCAACTCAGAATATGCTGTGGTTCTGTAATCTGTTATTAACTTTAGCTGCATATACAGACTTACTCTTACAAGTATGGCTGTGGATGCAAGAACAACTGTTAACCATAGCACATATATCATTGCAGAATCTGCATTTTAAGAGCTTAGCTAGCTTACTCTGTATTTTGAAATATTTAAAGAAAAATGTGGATTTGATATGATAATAGAGCTTTTCAATTTGCAAACTGTATTTGTCTCCTAAGTCTCCCCAAGCATCTGTGAAGTGATTGACATAATCATGAATTGTTTACATAATGGAATTGCAGAATGCTTCCTGGTTTTCCTTAAAATAGCCACTTCTCCTTACTCACACCTGCCTCTTGTTCACTAAGGTTAGAAAAAAAAATGGTGCCCCTAGCTGAGAATACTTGACCTTAATGATATGCATTAAAGAAATCCAAGCCTTTTTTTTAACTAATTGGACTTCATTGGACACCAAAAGTGGACTTTGAAGTCATCCTTTTTAGAGTATTGGCATTCTTTTAAGGACATGTAAATGTATGGCTACAAACAGTATTATGAACTACCTCAGAGTATCAGTGCCCAAGACGTGCAGCACTTAATCCTCTATTATGGTGCAATAAACCTCATTTTTCTTGGTTTGTGTTTAATGAACATAATGGCAGTCCATCCATCATAGGTTACTATGTCACAGATAATGATCTTCACACAGACAAGATTCCTTCAGTCCTTGTTCCTAGATATTATTTCCTGTCCAATTACATCTCGTAACTCTCTGCTTTCAACTTTTGTCTTGCAGATTTTCTCTTGCTTCATGTTGTGTTAATTCCATCTATTTGTCATACGTGTTTTGAAAGTATAGTGGTTATGTTGAGACAGTTCTGAGGGCAATAAGCAATCAGGTATCATTCACCTCGTGCTGATTGCTGGTCAGTTGTAAAATGACACATCAGGCTCAAAAATTGTGTGCTATTAAAAGACTCTGGAACAAAAAAGGGAGTCATGGGAATGTTAGCCTCTTAAGTAATTGTGATCTTATTATGTACAAACCTCATGTTTTAAAAATCTGCTTTGGAACAATTCTGACATAGTTCAGATCTTAAGGATGCAATGTCCAAGCATGATCCAGCAGAGCAGGATTCATAAAACAAATTGTCCTGTACTGCCTGTCTTTTTGGACCTCTGTCTCCCTCTTCTCATTTTGTTTAAGGTCCAGTGTGGGTCACTCAAGTACTCTCCCACAGTTTTTTAGTGTCTCTTCAATTTATGGAGGGTCTGGGATGAGAGAATGGCTGGTACTCATTCCTATGGTATCTAGTTTTGGACAGGTGAGAACACCTGGACAGAACATTTGCATGATCAGAGTTGACTGCAGTCTAACCTAGAGAATGTGCTATTTATAGTAAAAAGTGAGTATTTGATTAAAAATAAAATTGGTATAGAGTACAGATGAAAAGTCAGGGTTGTACTGGGCTTGTATCCCTCCTGTAGAGGTGATCTAAAAATCACATCATGACTGTTGCTAGCTCTGGTGTGTAACTTTGGTGAAAGTATTGAATGTTTATTAAAAACCATCTGTCTGTGTTTATATGAGTTTGAGTTCATATTATGATTTCTATGTTGCTATATAACATTTCAAATTTTTTTTCTACTTGAACTACATGAATTGAGTTTTGAGTTAATATTATAATGTTAAGGCTAAGCATGACACTGAACTTTATGTTTTTTTCAGTTTGTTTTACAAATGCCTACACTTGTAATCAAATTTGAGACAAGACTTTCTTCACATGTAGGTGTGCCCTTGTAGTTGGCACACCTTGCTCATGTGACTAACCAGGCTCACCAAAGCACTGTCGCTTTTACGTGATTGATGCTTCCTCTGAGCATTAGTGGCCTGGGAACTCTTTGACATGGATGCTCTGTGTTCAGTCTGCAGCATGCTGCCTGCCTGAAACTGTGCTTGTGTTTATCCTGGATTTGAAAGGCTTCTCCTGCTTCCCTAAGAGCCATCCCTTTCTCTCTAGCAATTACTATTTACAACAAAACAGTAATCTTTGAAGTGGTGCTGGTAATTATAAATAGGCAGCATTTGGACAGGTGTGCTTGGTATGGCAGCAGTAGCCAGCTGCAGCCAGGGGGCCAGCTGTTGGCCTGCTGAGCTGCACAGCTGGATCCTGGCTGTGGCAGCATTGCTTCTGCTGCCCAGAGAGGAGGAGCAAGGTGGTCAGAGCTGGGGTTTCTGAAGAGTCCTTGGAGAAGCCCTACTCAGAACTGTGGTAGTGTCTGGTTTTAAAAATGCAGGTCAGCAATGTGAGAGGATACAATACATAGGCTTGGCTTGCTATAGACCTCCTCTGTCCCTGGAAATCACTGCTGGGTTGACAGCCTACTTGTGCTGCTTATAATCCATATTTTTGTATCCTAGTGATCCAAATGTAACTTCACTTTGGTAATTTCATCTGTATTTTATAATAGGTTTGGGTGTGTTTAGTGGTTTAACATAGCAGTTTTAAGTGGCAATAAATTAGCAAATTTGTGTTATATTTGCAAATTTGTTCAGAACCTCAAATAAAGTGTTAGTAACCTTCACAGGATTATGATGTAAACTTTGGAGAAATATGAGGAAGTGGATTCATGCTTGCAATTTAAAAAACATTAATTGAAAAAGAATCAATATTTAAAATGTTTTGAATCCTAAGAGCCTTATTCTTTGTGATTTCTGCAACCCTGACTTGGAGGAATACTGTTTAACTTAAAGAATTGGTGGATCGTATCCACTGATGATGATGATAAGAAAGATAAATGATTTCTAAATCAAATTTGTGCTTAAATTTGTTATTTCAGCTGCCTAAAGAATTCAGTATTTTTGTAGAGTACTTTCTGGTGTTTGGTACACAAAATCCAATTCAGTTTGTAAAAGGTAAAATGTACAATTATTTTGTCTTTTCTCACAAAAGTGTCAATAAACCTCTTTCGTTTGGTCAGGAATTAATAAAAAAAATCCAGAAACACATGAATTAGCTTTTTACTTGTATAGAGTTTTAATGGTGAGATAAAAAACAGGTGATAAAACTTAGTGAGCAGAGAGCAAAGGAATGGTGCTTGTGTGTCCCACAAACTGCTCTTCATGTCATTCTGAGGATTTTCTTTTAACTCTATATATCTACTTAATCTTTTTGTCACTATGGCGACAATAAAAACTTAAATCTCTTGTTCTTCCTATTAAATATATCACTATGTTAGAGGTGGCATTTATCTGTGGATTTATCAACAGGAAACTCAATACTAATTTCTTTTTTTAAAAAAGGACCAAAAGATTATCACATAAAGCTTTGCTCAGCCTCAGTTGGAAAACAGCCCATGTATTATATTTATCACTCTAGTTCTTATAACAAATAGGTGCTCTGTTATTAAAGTGAAAAACTTTAATAGTCTGTCTTCCTACAAAAGCACCATGTGAACAGGTCCATTGAATGTTACTTGTAAAATGTCTACTCTGTGCACACTGCTGCTTGTTTTATTCTAGTGCAGGGATTGATAAGTGCTGCTAACGGCATCTTAGCTGGTTGTATTCTGCTTTCTGACTTTCCTGTCTATGGCCATTAGAAACAGTGATCTTGGAATCTTGTGCTCTCTTCACCTACTGGAGGTTGAAGGGTCCAGTTTTCCTGGGACAAATAGGAATATAGATAATTTATTTTTTTAAAGCTGTTGGTTTAATTTTAGACTGTCAAATGTGAGGGGTGTTGCAGTGGATTTCTCACTTGTGTTCCTGTATTGAAAATGTTTGCAATAATATGTTCTACTTTAAGAGGGGAAAAAAAAACTTGCTTTCCTTTCTCCCTGCTATATTTCTTTAGCTTCTGTCGTAATAAGAATTAATAGGAATAACAAACATGTATGGAAGAGAGAAAAGCTATATCATTGAATTGTTTCCTTGTTGTAGGTTAACAAAGCCCTTGTCATTTGCGGATTGTGTTGGGGATGAATTGCCATGGGGATGGGAGGCTGCGTACGATCCTCAGATTGGTGTATACTATATTGATCACATAAACCGTAAGTATTTTTTGGTTTGCCATGCTCATTATAAAAGTCGACTCAGCTTGGTTAGACTCGGAATGCTTGATTAGAATCAAAATACTGGAGAAAATTTGCCCTTTGGTTTAACATTAGTGCCTTGAAAATGCTTACAGGAAAATCTGCTGGTACAAAATGGTTACATCTGTTTCTACGTATATTTCTAATTGCATGGTAATTATGTCTAAATGCGAAATACAAAGCTATTTAGACCTACTGAAATGAATATATTCCTGAAAGCATTTCTATTTTCTCTTTATAAATTTATTACTTTATATTGCTATATTTTTCTGTTTTCCCAGAAATAGTCTTTAACAGTGCAATAGCAAAGATTCTATTTGAGATTGACATCTGAATCTAGGTACCTGCATCTGTGCTAGTAGTACTTGTACTTACCTAAAAATTAGAAGGTATCTACAACCATTTCAGATGCTTAAAGTTAGCAGAGGCAACTGCACAAGGTCAGTAGATATGGCATAGACAGTAAGAGACCAGTGACCTTCTGAATGGTATCTCAAATGTACGGGCAGGTGACTCCACCCTGCTTTGTCTAAGCCACATCTGCAGTCAGTACAGTCGGTGTAATGTAAAATGTGATGTAGCTGATTGGTTGGGTGTCTGCTTTGCAGATGAGATGATTTAACCTCCTTTGGTTGGGTTGGACTAGAACTCTGGTAATTAGGATGGGACATTAGATATCAGCTGTGCTTCTTGAGCACCTACAGATAGACACCCAATATTGAACTGAATCCCGCCCAATAACCTCATTTGTGCTCTGACAGCCTTGCTTTGCAATGAGAATCCTCTGATCTTACATACAGTATTAGATGGTCATGAACTTTTAAATATACAGGCATCCTTAACTGAATTCAAAAGGTGAAGAAAGTAAAGGGTTTTCTTCTAGATCTAAATGCAATTATCAGCGTAAATTTGACTCTAACTTATGCTTTGGCCAAAATTATAGGGCATACACCTGTAAAATTTTGAGAAGCCAGTTGCATTTCTGGGTGTTTTGAGAGTGCTTTCAGATCAGTGTGCTCTGACAATTCTGCTTTTTTTATTTCATGCATGTTCAAAAATTTTAATCAGTTCTAAAAGTTTCTTGTAACTTTGTTGAATTTAAATGCTTTCTTTACTCTTAAATGTTATTCCTGTGCACTGAAGATGAATTCCTGAATACTAGGACCTATTCATGGTTTGAAATGTTGGTATACTTAAAGGTAGTTTCTATCCCTTGTTTGTTCAGCAGTGCATTTGATTCCTCTTATATTAATATATGTATTCCTTTGTAGCAGTTTCAGTGAAACGTATTTTGTAAAGTGGTGTATTTTAGTTTTGTACACTGTATTTTGCACAGTGTTTTAGTGAGAGCACTCTTCAGTTGCTGGGTGGTAAACTACCTAAGAATCTTACAAGTAGGTCATTCATTTGATGTGCCAGATATGGATATTATAACTTCTACTTCATCTGACTAGGGTGCATGCAATGTTTTGATGCTATTGAGATATAGAAGTCACTTGAAATTAGTGGAGAAAAGCCTTTCTAGAAAACAGTTTTTGTGTCTGCTTAGTACTTTATTAGTTTTGTAATATGTCAGATGTGCTGAGTATGCCTTTTGGATTTGAACTGTTAAAATTCCCTGTCAAGACAGTGGTTATGTTAGAACAAGGAAGACTCTTTTACTCTTTTGAAAGTAGTTTTGTTAATTCTCTCTGCTACTGGACAAAGAAGCCAAACGAGGGAGGAAAACTGTACCTACTGCTAGGAGGAAGAACAGATAGATGCCTGAAAAACAGGTTGGATAAAGAAGAATTTCAGGACTCATAAATAGCAGCTTGAGGGATAGTACCTTGGGAAGAAATCTGCTCCCATGTGTTAGCCAGGGAGAGGTGACTAAGGATGCTTCATGTTCACTGCTGTCTGGCTGAATTTATTTCAGCAAAATGTTTGAGGGAAGGCCCACTTATTCTCTCCTTTCACATCCCATAATTAATTATTCTGAACAGCTTCTCTCTTATCTGTCCTTTTTCTCATTTGCTTTTCTAATGTTGTTCCTACTGTGTGCCTCTCTACAAAGCCACATTTGCTCCAACTGTGAAGTTTCAGGTTGTCCACAGGGCTTGGACCAGTTTTACTATGATGGCTCCAATTTTGTTACATTTTTCAAACCAGCCCAGTGAGCTATGAGGAGCAGGTTGCTACTCATGGATGTTCCCTCCTTTTCTCTAAAAATTTGAAGTGCAAACTGTTAAGAGTGGAGTTTCTGTTAATGATCAGATAGGTACTTGCTGCAGTGGATATTGACAAAACTCCCAATAATTTAGAGAAAGCAATATTAGAGTGCACTGAATTTCTCTAAAGTCTTTTTTTTTTCAAAAGTTATGTCAATCAATATACAAATTATTTTTTTCAAAATATTTTCCTTATCTCTGCAATTATTTATCTTGATCTTTTTCCTTCCCTTCTCTCACATCTTCCCTTTTCTCACCTGAGAAAAGCCTACTGTTCTGCAGAGGGTTAAGAGTTGTCTGTGAACAGTCTGCAAATGTAGAACAATCCCTCAGATTTTCTTGGTGTCAATATGTTTAAGGATAATTTAGTTTTATTATTATCTCACATTTTCTATGTTTTCTATATTTAATTTTTTTTTGCCCCCAAATACAGGTTGGGTTTTTCAAAAGCCTTAGAGCTTTCTTGTGATCCTTTTGGATGATGTAACCAACTTTGAGAAGCACTGACTGAGGTCATTACTTTATGAATATATTACCCCAATTAGGAGTTTTAATGTGATGCTTTCAGCTTCAAGGGAGACCAGATTACAGGCCATCTGGCAAGGCAGAACATGCATATGATGTGGGTAGCTAATACTGTAAGAACTTAAATGCTTACCTGTGCTTCAGTAGCACCCATTGTTAGAGGATGACTGAAAGAATATTATTTGGTGGGCAGGGCCTGAGGAGTTTGTTTTGTGCAGGTTCCTTATTACTGTGGTTTGGGAGAGTTCAAAGATTTTATGACTTACGCTGTTGACTCCTATAATCAGTATTGCATACCTGTTCTCATGTGTTTATCTACTTCAACTAATTTTCTAACATTTACTAATTTTGCCAAACAACATGGTTAGGAACTCAAGGCAATACTGAAAATAACATATAACTATTGCCCCACTTTATTTAATATATCTGTAGGCAAAGTCATCACATTCAAATTTTTTCCAGTTCTTCTGCAGGGTTTTCTACATTAAGCATTAAGTGCCTGAGATGCAAACATTTATGTTCTTAGAGCTTGGATTTGCAAACACCTTGCAGCTGATATAATCTTTGAAAGTATTGGTCCTGCTCTATTGCTACCTCTCGCCTTTTGTTCTGTCCCCACAATGTTTTTGCTTATACTGCCATGAGCATTTGCATGGCCAGACAGTGAATCAGATCAGGGAGCTGATTCAAGTTGAAACTAATCTGGTATGGGGAGGGGGGGGGAAAAGTTGCTCTTTGTTCTCCTTTCCACACTTCTATTTATGCAGGCAAGAAAAGGAAGGTGACCTGGGGATATGAATGAACAGTCAGGTGGAAGAGCTGGAGGACAGCTACTTTTCATAAAGCAGTGGTTAAAGGCATTTTATATTACACCCTTGAATTTTCATCTGTTCCATGTGCAGGTTTGCCAGGAAACAGTTTTCACTCTGAGGCTGTGATTTCCAGGTGCACTTCTCAGGTGGTGGTGGCAGCTGAAGTAGCAGTCATTGCTTCCTCTGGTTCCTGTCCCCACATTGTGTCCGCATGAGGATATGCAATAAACATACACAACAGGGAAGCCCTCTGTTCCTGAGGTGTGAGTTGTTTTCCACCTCCCTCCCTTCCCCCAGCTTCTCAGGTTTTCTGATCTGGATCAATCTATTGTACGTTTAGATGAGCAGTTGTGGAGCTAATGGCAGAAAGAAAAGGAAACTTCTGGTTTGATATGAATAGTCTAAGGGAATCCTGTACTGCGAAAAGTTCTGCCTTGACTTCAGCACCCTATCTGTTCCTACATAACTTACTCCCTTTATTTTAAATTCTTATCT
>VZUA01054337.1:696-12145 GCA_013401035.1 Horornis vulcanius
GCAAATGCATTTCACAACTTAAATAGTACTGCAGGAGCTTATGAATTTTATTATTGTAATAAACACCAATGCCACATAAACTAGCCAGCCAGAATGTCTCTGCAAAATATATACCCTCCTTGTTTTTCCTCTCTTTCTTCATTATTTCTCCCTTTACAATGTTTATGAAAGGTTTAAAATTTTGCTTGCATGGAAAAAGAGAGATGGGAGTGAGGAAAGCAAACTGAGGCATTGTGTGATAAGGCAGTGATAAAGCAAGTGTATACAAATGACTATCAGACAAATATTGTCGGTCAGATGTGCTCCTAAGGAAATAAAGTCACAAAGGAAAAAGAGAGTAGGAAACACAGTAGGAAATTCAATTAAACCCAAGCATAACCTTAAGTGTTAAGGGATAACAAGTCTTTAAGACCTTAAGTATCCAGATGGAAAGTTAAAGTAGCTCTCCCTATGTGTTTAAGCAGAGCTTAACATGCTCAAAACTTTTCACCACTAATGCACTGCAAAACTTTGTTGTATTTAAATGATGATCTATTACAACAATGCAGCCTCCCATACAACATACCCTGCAAAAAAAGTGCCTCCATTGTGAAGCAGTGTTGGTTGAAGTAAAACAAAACATTTTAGATCATTGACAAATAGAGGGAGAAGTGACACAAAAGCAAACAAGTATTTAGGCTTGATATCTCTCGAAGTTAGAACACTCACTCCAAATTTCCCAGACTTTCTGAATAACAGGATCAATCTTTTTGGACTTGCACAATGCTTCTTTTCATAAATGGCAGTTTCTTTAGCATGACAATAAAATATGATTTTCAGTGCTTCTTGGAAAAGTGAAAATACAGCTTGAAAGAGTTCAAAATGAAATTACAAAAGCTGGAATTACTGGCAGACAAACGTTCTAGTGTCAAGTCCTCCTGATAGCCTTTATTCATTGCATGTGAACGCAGCTCTGTATCTAAAAATCAAGGCTGTTTTATCAGTCTTGCTTATAATGCCAGTCAGAATGGCTTACCACTGAGAGATCTTTCAGAGTCTGGAGTTGCATCAAGACAGCATACCTTTAAAACAGCATAAGAAAGACCCATTCTACATTATTGACTTTTCCTCTTACCTGCAAGGACACAGAATTTAATGCAGCATTGATGGGTCAAAGATTTTGACACATGTCAAGTCAGATATCTTCATTTTAGAGCTTAAAAAAAGGCATCAAACCTGATACATATGAACGACTTTAGGTGGCAGAGGCAGTCAGACTGAACTAGGGACAATTGTTTCACTTATCTGCAAAAGACATTACTTTTCAATGAAGCCTTATGTAAAGAACAATGTTATTTAAGGAAGATAATACCAGAACTACTGCCAAAAATGCATTAAAGTTCTAGAGGTAGATTCCTAAACCCTGTGTTAAGTATCCTATCATTGTGTTCTTTATATGGATTTTTAAACCATCCTGTAAAGGTCTATGGCAAGGATATAATTTCCTAGAAAATGGTATTTCATATGGCCTTTTATAAAGTGGTCATCCCCTAGCAAAGTCAGCAATAGTTTTCTATAGAGAGGGCATTTGATTCAGGACTATGAATAGACTATTTCCATTAGCAAACACTATACCACGGAACAGCTTTTTTCAGCCATCACCCTTCTTCTATAAAAAGATTTCACAGCAGGAAAAGCACACCCAGAACTGTCTCGTATGACTTTACGTCCCCAAATGAACCATGTTGCAAAATCTCATTTTTAATTATGTCATTTACGTTACTTCCCCAATGAAATGTATAATCATAACAGCAAAATTGTTGTGTTAATGATCAGAGTGTATAATAGGATGCACAGTTAGGAGGATTATGGGAATTTAATGGGAAGAGAAGGGCAAAGGATCATCTGTTGTATGACTCTTCATGATTGTAACCTGTCTATGTCCCTAATGTGTTTTTATGACTGGTATGCTTTGATTTGTTTCCTAGTCCGTGTTCTGCCGTGAATGTAAAGAAGAATTCCACGAAGGGGAATGCAATTCCCTCCTCAGCCCACAGGGAGCCACGGCCCAGAAGGTATGGATCTCACAACTCCTGATTGCTATCCCTGGCCCAGCCAGAGTGACATTTGTCAAATGGGTCCTAATTATAATCCTAAGTAAAAGCAATTACGTTCATGCTTAATTACTCCAGCCGTCGGAGTTGTCGAATTGGCTTTGCGGTGGATTTCAGTCTCTTTGATTGATAGAGTAGCTGAGTTCTGTCAGGAACACACAAGGCTCTGCCATCAGTTGATAAAGAAAAGGCCTTCCCAGTGGGCTTCTACGGTTGTCTCTATTCAATGTGAACACTTTTGAAAGGCTTTGTATAGCCTTGCTGCCTTTCAGCTTATTTTCAGTGCACCAGTAAGGAAATTATGTGAGTTTGGGATGAATAACAGGGCTTTTATATAGCCTATGCAAAAAATATCATTGGTAATTTATGTTTTAGCTTACAGAAATAAAAAATAGAATGTCTAGGCTGCAAGCTGTTAGATGATAATTATTCTAGGCTGCTCTATAATTTTGTAATTATTGTAGCTATAGACCTGGACAGGAAATAGTTTTTCTCTCCTGGCATTTCTCTTTGTTTGAGATTCAAGTTTTCCTTGAAATAAATAAATCATGTAAATCACAGTCTTTCCAACTTAAAAGAGAGACAGAGAGAAAGAACAGGAAACATACCCCCTAAATAGTTCACAGCTTGATGCCCAGGCTGCACTCCTAGGAAGCAGAAAACTGGTATTCAAATATCTGGTAGGTTTGATGCTAAGAGGAAACTCAAACCCTGAGCCTCCACACAGTCCAATGTGCCAGATAAAGGTTTGTGGGCAGGTGCTGATGCAGGCTTGCATCCAGCCAGCTCTCAGGGAGGTGTGCCAAGCTCCTGTAAGTGCCTGCAGGCAGGCTCTGTCTGAGGCTGGCCTTTGGGGACTCGCTGAACACAGAGACCAGCAGGGAGCTGAAATTCTACTGGGAATCTTTGCCATGTGCCACCTGGAGATGGTTCATATGCCATACTTTGCAGGCCTTGCACTAGGTCATGACCTGTGTAGAGATTCTTCTCTTTAACCTTTCTAAGCAAAGCTCTTCTGATTTATAATAAGAATTAGCACTAGTTGAGACAGAATGAAACAGTCAGGGTATCTACCTCTGTTGATCTCTGTACTGAATCAGACTCAAAATCCTTCTATTTTCCCAGCCTCTAGTGATTTGTGATGCACATGGTATTTTATGTTTAGTAGCTATCGGCAATTTTTCTTTTTTCTGTGTATTTGCGCAACCCATTTTTGAAGCCATATGTATACATAATAAGGAGATTTGCAGCTTAGCTGCCCTCTATGAAAAACAGTCTAATTTTATTTGCAATAGCCTTAGAGCAGTCTTCTGGTTCCCATTCAGATTTATATAAAAAACAAAGCCACTTCAACAGAGACATTGAGAGATGCTTAAAGCATCCAACACCTTAGTAAAGCAGGAGACCGAGGCTCAATGTCTTACCTGAATTAAACTGAGATAGAACTTGAATACATCTCAACATGAACAGAGAGCTCCATATTCATTAAGTTATTTATGCTTAGAGTTTTGCCTAGAGTACTGAAAGTTGTCATGGCACGTTAAAAGTTAGTTCAACAGTGTTGGCTCTGTGAAAGCTAGAGTTCATGTAATTTTTATCTTCTAAGGCAGAGATAAAGGTACGCCAGGAAGAATCAGAATACCATAGGAAGAAGTAATTTATTTCAAATATTTGAATATTGCCATAGCTTTTCCTTATAACAATGAGAGCACACTTCACCCATCTGATTCAATTTCACAGCTCATGAATTGCCCCCAATTAGATCTGTTGACTTAGTTAGCAATGTTGACTACTATTGCATCACATGAATGTTCTTGCTGTTCCTGAAAAATTTCCTGTACTCCCAAGGAACTGTTCCAGAGTAGCCAAATGATAGTACCAGAATAACTCTTGCACCCATACAAATCAGGCCTCCTGCATAGACAAGACCACAGACTATACACCATTCATTGAGACTCTAGTCAAAGCTGAAGTTTAATTGACTTAGGTCCGCCTTCTCTTCCCCTAAGAACGGAGAGCTGCACTAATTAAACATCTCCACGAGGCGGTGCTGTGCCACCGAAGGAATGTTTTCCTTCCTTTTCCTAAGCCGGGCGCGCAAACCGAGCGGTAGCACGACCAGGGCGAGCGCAGGTGCTGGTGAGATGCTGGTTTCACCCGCCCATCATCACTGCACAGCCGCCCTGCACACAGGGCTCCCGTACCGAGCACACAAACCATCCGGGGGGGGGCATGTGTGGAGAGCAGGGCCTGTGGCACGGTTTCCCTCTCTCTCCCTGAAATTAGTGTAAACATTTATCCACCTGTGCTTTCAGGCTCTCTGTTCCACTTGGCCTCACCTGCCAGGTGCAGAGGTCTGTGTGTCAGACCTAACTTGCTGCGATTGTAGCTCTTGGTGAGGCAGTGAGAAGGTTTGGGTTTTCATTGACCATGGTCTATTTCAAGGTAGGGAAACATTTCCAGGGTTGTCTCTGGCTCATGCAATTTGACACGGGCTCCTGAGCAGGATGCAGGGATTAGCAGGGATGTGGGACAGCAAGGGTCTGATGGTACCCTCAGAGCCTGGCACCAGTTTGGGAAGACTTGGAGAAAGACACCCCTCAGAATTCCTGACACAGAGGAATTTGAGTGTCCCAGAGCTGACTGGAGGGACTGTAACCTGCCAGATGGAGCAGAAGCACAAGCAAGAGGAAAAGAGAGAGAGATGTGAAATGACATGGCACAGCTGTGTCCAGGAAACATAAATGGTGGTGGTGAAAAGGGTCTGTGCTTGGGCAGATGTCAAAAGGAGAGAGGAGGAAGCCTGAGGTAAAGAGAGGGGAGTGTAGCTGGTGGCACTGTGAAGGAGGGTAGGGAAAGATGGAAGTAAGGGGGTAAGAATGGGGTAAGTTGGTAGGAGGAAGGGAGAGGGCAACCATGACTGCAAGACACAGGAGGGACAAAGCAGGAGGGATCCTCATGTGGATCTTTGAGAGCCTATTCCAAATAAAGGAGTTGGAAGCTTTAAGAAAGCTAAATGGCATTACTTGCAGCTTGGAGTAGAAAAGGCAAACTCGGCAGCAAGCATGAGAGAGCAGCCCAGCTTTAACTACTGGCGTATCATGACCTTTCAGATCTGTGCAAAGATATTGTATGGCCCATTGGGAAGGATAAAATGTTCTCCTTCTGTTGAAATGTCTAGTTTTAGCCCAGATAGGGAATTGGAAGCTTATCTTAAACATTTACTTACTGATGCAGGATTGATTATTTCCTATCTTAGCGTGTAAATTACATTATTTCAGGGAAAATAAAATTTATCTGTGGCAATAGCAGTTGAGAAGCTTTGTCTTAAAACCATGTCAGCCCCCTGGAGCCATTTGAACTTTAGGATGACAGAAGAAATCATATTTGATGAATTAAAAGGCACAGGGTGCATGATGGAATCAGTGACACGGTAAAGGTGACTCCAGCCAGATTTAGGTTTAGAAATGACCACATAGTCCCTGCTATGTACACCACAAAACCAAGCTTCCTGGCTTCTTTTAACCTCACACATAGACAGTCTGTGCTGGTGGGGAATCTAGCCAGCTTCCTCTGTTAGTCCCCACCTTAAAATTAGCCTAGCTTTCCTAGCACAAAACCTTTCTAGATGGTTTTCCTTTTACAAGGATAAACAATGCATCTTCTTGCTCACTAGCAACTGGACAATAAATAAAATGTGGCCACATATTAGATTTGAACTTTTTCAGAGTAGCTTCAAGGATGGTTTTGGTGCTGTGCATGCTGATGAGACACCAGCAAGGTAAACTGTAATAGCAATGACACTAATGTAAAAGTGGTGCCTTATACAAATAAGTGAGTAGAATATGGGGCACTGAGTCATACGTGTTTGGGGAGAAAAAAGGTAACACAACCTGGATGAAATATGCTATTAAAAAGTGTGTTTTAGAGTTGGTTCTGAGGACAAACTTTTTCCAAGCTGCTGATTATCTTGTCCTACCAAACTCCTTAAAAATCCTGTCAGAACATACCTCGTCTTAGTCCAAGCCTTAATCCCAAAAAGTCAGGGAAGGAGTCTTTTGTAGCAAGTCTGGCCCTGCAATCCAGTAAAGTCCTTCTCTAAATATTCATCTTTAGCTGCTGATGCAGCTGAAAATTTTTACCCATTTCTTGCACACAAGTTACAGACTAGGTAGTGTAAATTTCTGCCATTTTGTTACATTGAAAATCTCATGACTTGCGAAAGGTGTTCATTTCAGACCACGTTCATGGTATATGCAAAGTAAAAAATGTACTGCTAGTTTTATCAAAGTCTTAGCTAAACAATGAAGTATTTTTAGCCCATTTACAATAACACTAGGGCTTACAGTTCAAAGTATAGTTAAAATAAAGGATATGCAAACTTTCTGGTAACATCCATTTCCCCATTGCTATTTTTAACCTTCCACTGCTTCTCTGGATTCTAGGCTCAATAGCTGCAGTCTAGAATGGGCTGATATATTGAATCCTTTACCAGAAGGACCATGATGTTGATATCAAAGGAATTTTTTTTCCTTCTTATTGTATAATCTGCTTGGAGTCAATCTTATGTGTTTGTTAACAGACTCCTTCTCTGACGCACAAGCCAATGTTGGTGTGCTTTACCCAAGTCAGTTATGCCTTTGTTCTCTCTCGTCCTCAAGACTGTTTTTATCCACCCTTGAAGGTTTTATTTGGGTAACTGACCACTTGAGTGTGGTTTATAATGCTGGGGCCTCCCATATCATCCTGTGCCTCTGCTTTCAAGGCCTGTCCTATCATCCCATGCCATTACTCCTCTGCATAGCATTTTATTGTAGGGTCAGAGACAGTTTGTTCTGACGGATAACACCTATAATGACCATTCCTGCCTGTTAGTTACAAAAATACATGGAACTGTTAAACCATGCAATAATACAAAAATTGTACAAAAGCAAAAGCAGAACAGGGGAATAGTCATCAGGTCATTAAAGAATTGCTGTCACAGACTAAACCAAATCTCTAGGCATGCTAAGACAAGTTCAGATAAAGCCTGATGGGTCCTGAGGCTCATGGTGCCGGCTTGGCACAAAGGCTGTGGTCTCTTACAAGAAACAGCAACACCATTTTTACTGAGGCATAAAGACACATGTTCTAAACCTTTATCTACAGTCTTTTCCAGTGTAAATTTATAGCTAGTGCAGTAAAACTTAACTTCAGCTCTCCTCTTAACCTGTGGGACATTGCCTGTCCTCACTATAGCCCTAAACCTAAAGACCAAAGCCCTTAGAACCCGCCACCTTCAAATCAAAGCTCAGCTGTTCCTTGTTTGGAACTCAGCCGTCACAGTCCTCAGGTAGCTACAGTAGGATCCAGGTAATAGCTTTGCTGTTCTGCTACTGGCAGTATAAAATTTATCCAGCAGCCCTGTCAGTCTGAGAACCTATCAGAGCTAGCCAAAAGCAGAGCAGTCCGTGCCTCAGCTGAGTCAGGGCAAACCTGATCCCCTCCATCAGCGCACGCTTCCAGGGCCCTGGCTGCGCTCTAACCAGAGTTTCTGGGCTCAGACCTGACTCAGGCATGATGTCTCAGGCAAACAATTCGCTCAAAGCAGAGCCATTGGATCACTTCCCAGATGTGTCTTTTGCTGCACAGATGCAACATAAAGGCACATCCATGCGCTCACGCGCACATGTCCAGGAAACGCTGTCGCCGCACCTGGCATCCTGCTGAAGGCTGTTGGAATGTAGCTCCTGGAAAAGCTCCCAGCTCACTTGGGCTGCAGGTGAGCCCCCAGCCCATCTTTTCCTCCCACTGCCTCCTGTGTGCAGGTCTCAGAGTTGACAATAGGGGGTATGAAATGTACAGGCATTGCCTGCCAGGCTTCCTTTTCCATCGTGGAACAACAGCTGCTAACCTCCCATGCTGTAGATTTCCAGCAAGCATGTAGGGTTGTGAAGCCTGGTCTCTAAGCAAATGATAATCTAAATGATAAATAGTAAATGCTAATCACAAAAAACATTCATTTTTTCCCTGCATTTTAGAGAAAGGAAAAGATACTGAACAGGTTCATCATGCATAGTATCTTTCAATGAGTCCTGGGTTAGAGTATGAAATGTGGAACATCTATTATTAGGCCATTGGTTTTTTTTTTTCTCATCAGGTAAACTTTAAAAGTTAAATATAATATGGCTGCACAAGAAATGGCACACCTAGCTTGATTTAAAAAATATCCTAAACAACTGAAAAAGAAACTGAGGGTCAAGGTTTTAGTATTTGGTATACTCACAGTGTCAAGCTCAGGACATTTCAACCCACAGGTGCCTAATTAAAGGAGTAAGAAAAATAAATATAACCGGGAAATGTCCTGTAAAATTAATCTCTGTGTTATAAATAAAGATGCACCAGAGGAAATCTGAGAATAGATCTTAACTTCCTGTCTAATGAGAAATAGACAATAACTATATAGAGAGAATTTTAGCTTTTCTATTTTGGGCAGCTATAAAGTAAAAAAGATGTGACAAACTGTTTTTGTTTATGAGGTTAAGCTGACAGTCATTTTCAGCTGTGTTGCCACTTATGAGAGAAGGCATGTTCTTTATTCCACTCATGGAAAAGAATTATATAAGAATGACCTGTATTAGATTAGATTTTCTGCTTTAGAGCAGTGCAAACTCAATATTCACCATCTACCTGAATTTAATTCATTATATGAAAGGCTGCAACACACAGAGTGAGAACCTTGATGTGCAGTGTCACCAAACCAGAGCACTCTTTCATCTTGTATCCAATATAATACCCTGTGTATATCAATTTGATTTTAACTAGTTGCTGTCATCACAAAGCAGCTCTTTCATTTTATGTTAGAATTCCCTAGGCACACTAGACAAATTGGCTCACACAAAGCTGCTTCATGTGGATTTAACCAGATCACTGTCGTACTTGGCACCTCTATTTTTCCTGTGTGTGAAACATATTCTCATTGAATGAATATCTATTCTGTTCCTTATCTATAGCCACATTTTAGCGTTTTGATTAGCCTAAATCTGTCTCTAAAATACAGCAACAGTCCCATAGCTATGCACATCTCTCTTTGCGAGATTTTGGCTCTTAAATGGCTCAAATCATCCATTTTCTTCCAAAACCCTCTAGCCTATCTAGTGCCCTAGACACCTACTATTTTTACCCCCTGCAGTAAAAAGCACCAATAAACTAGACAGTATGTTAATTCATGTGATCATGTTCATAAAACAGCCCTGTTGAAGCCAAGAAGACAAAATAAATTTAAGTTGGACTGCTGTCACCATCCATTGTAGATCAGGCTTCAACAACTGAGGCTGCTTTTGCTTAGAGCTCTAGCTCTAGTGGGCTGTGTTAACCTAAATATTATGGTGGGATGAACATTGCTCGTGCACAATGAATTATTCTTTGTCTTCCTTTCAAGTGCATTCAAGTATACATAGATTTTCTCGCATTCTTTTTAGAAAATGAATAATACTTCCTGTTTTGAGATATCTAAACCTTTTTAAAATTCTGTATTTCACCTAAAGTGAAATAATTTTACATATTTCTATCACCCCTAATAAAAAGCTTATTTTTGCAAGTAAAATTCTCTTAAAACCAAGCATTTCTCATCAAAAGCAAATGTATTTCAGATTTAAAGAAAGCTCCACTAGGATACATTATTTAAAGTTATGCATGACCAGCTATTTTGCTTATCAGGGAGAGATGAAGCACCAAGGGTAAACAAGCAGGAATGCAGAAATTACATCCACTTAAAGCAAAGCACAAAGAAGGTTAACAGTTGCATATTCTATTCTGAATTAAGGCTCTTCAGTTTTCAGATGTTGTCTATACCAGGCAAAATAAGCATGATCATAAAAGAAGCATGCTAACATAAGGCAGTGTATAATTCAGTGGATGTCAAAATTCAACATTATATATCCAAGACTTCCAGTACTTTGAACAAGAAGCTTTGCCATTAATGTTTTTAATCTAAATGATACTGCTTAGTTGCTGTCTGTGAACACATTCTCCATTTGCTTCCATGTAGTTCTACTGACAGGTCGATGTGTACTCTATCACTGAATGAGGTGCTGCTCTAAGAAGAACACTCTTTTTCTATTTCAAGATGCTTTCTGTCCCTGTAGATCTCTTTCCAGTACTGCATGATATTGATTAACTGCAAAGAAAGCATTCCACGTACATTTTTTGTCCTGTTGTATAGTCCTCTACAGTCTCTGTGGTCTTTTTATCCCTGTTAGTTTTTCCAAAAGACTCAGGATAGGAACAGAACTAAATCTGTGTCCTTTTATGTGACCCAGAGATAATAAGACAAACTTTTCATCCTGTGTCCCTAAGGGAATACCGCAGGGGGGATATTGAATAGTGCTTACAACAGCTCATTTTGTAGCTTGGTGTTATTTATGGGTATTCATTCCTGGTCGTAAGATGCAGCACAGTTGAGAATCAAAAAAATTATTCATAAAGTGGCATGGATGAAGTCTAGTAGCTTTTTCATAATGCTGGGACAAATGTTCCATCCTAACTGGGGAACTAGAGCATATTGTGTTGAGTGAGCATCAGGAGTGATCAAAGTCTCCTGACCTCAGCAAACAGATGTGTGATGCACACCTGGAGCATCTCTGAACTTCCTATCCAAGACCAGGCAGAACAAGCAAAGTTAGAGACCCCTCTGCTTGACAGACCTGGGCCACTGTCAGGAGATTAGGTTTGCTAGTTTAGGATGTAAGAACAGGATTTAAATAGACACTGCTAATGAAGAATTGCCATACACCTTTTCTTTATTATTTGAAGAAAAAAATGCAGATAAATATATGTGTGCTTGCCATCACTGGGTGTGGAGCCCTAAATAAAGCACATGAACACTGAAAGCTTATAGATCTGGATGGTCTGATTTCTTCACTGAATCAGAGGGACTCCATCACTGTGCCATTTCTCTGCAATTGGTTCCTGCAGCAGAAAGTTTTTAACTTAGCATTCAACAAGACTGGGGATAAGAGGGATGTTTCCACTCTAGTGGGCTGAAATATCATGCTGCTGAATCTAGTTTGTGCTAGAATTTTTGCAATGGAAAATACTAAAATAATAATTCACAGCTGTTTTCAGCAATTTGTTCTTGGTGAAATGCATGTGTGTGGCTAGAAGTTGTTTCTTTTAGTTATTTCTAAGGTCTCCCAATTTTGTTTCCAGAACTAAGATCAAAAATGTTTTTACAAATAAAGTTAGCAATTTGCTATGTGAAATTTTGCCTCAATGTCCTTTGCTATTAGGTCACAACAAAAAGTATGTTTGCAAGTATTAAAACACTGGATTTGGACTATTTGAGAAAACAAAGCCACTGTGAAGCTCTTCTGGAC
>VZUA01054338.1:0-13505 GCA_013401035.1 Horornis vulcanius
GCCCCATAAGACACCCTCAGAGGACACCATAAAGCACTGGGAAACGTTTCTGAGCAAACCAGGATGGCTAGGGCTCTGCTGGCTCCTCCAGCTGCTAATGTGGAGGAGGCTCAGGGAGCATGAGGGGTGGGAAAGGGGAAGCCCATCTTCTTACATGCACAATAATAGTGCAGAGGAGGAAGGAGAGCAGTGTTCAGACACTGAAGTCTGGTCTCATCTGTATTTAGTCATAAGTGAAAGCTCTCCTACCAGCTCTCTGCAAGATAATCTGTGGGGTTTTCTGTGGATAGGTGAAGTGAGTCCCAGATTAGGAAGTGCTGAGCAGTGCTCCTGGTAGTTTACCTTTGCTAATGCTTCCTTTAAGATCCTATTCCAGACAATGCAGGTGATGACTCTTTTTATAAAACTTGGCCATAGAAGTTAAATTAGCACAGGACAGGTAGTAGAAGCTCACCTGTGGAGACTGCCTGCAAAGCCAGACGTTTCCTTTCAGAGAGGGGCCTGTAAACCAGGAGTATTTTAAAACCTCATGATTGGTGTTGTAAATTGTGTGCTGACACCCAGCCTCCGGTGGCAGACATAAGAAAAGTCCCGAATAAAAAGTCCTCCCTAGGAAGGACATGATAGATGATAGAGAAGTCTCAAGGAAAAAAAAGTGTTTGTAGAGATGCAAGAGCTTCACCCAGTGAGTCTGGAGCAGTCAAAATACAGGCTATCAGGATAACTGCAGAAAAACAATTTCTTAAAGAGTAATGAGCTAAAATGAAGGAAATGTATTTCCTCAGCTCTGGAAACAGGATATACTGTTTCACATAGTGGAAGAGCCTAGCGAGACTTTCTGACATACATACATGTATTGAAGAGCTGTAGCCTCTTTAGGAAATTAAGTAATGAGACTGAATAAGATAAAGGGAAGTGACTCTTTGGAGCAGATGAAAGGACTCCAGATGTGTACATGGCTGTGACTGCTTCATATTGTTTGGGACTTTCAGTCCTGAAAACAAGAGAGACAATCCTGATGAAATATGTAAGTCTTCACCTGAATGCTATAAAGACAATCAAATCAAATGTTAAAGCTCAAATACAGAAAGGAAATGCAAGAGGAAATGAAAAGTGAAAAAGAATCTCCCCTTGAAAAAAACATGCTCTCCCTTATCTCACATCACTTGGGGAGCATTGATACTGCTCACATGTGAGCTTCTGCACAGACTGTGCCACACATTGCAGGTTTGGATTTCTTGGTTTGAAAAGAACAATTGGAACTCAGAGCCCTGTCGTGCTTGTCAGCACCCCAGCTCTACAGGTCACACACACACTGTCACTGTCATTGCCACCAGATGCTCCCTGGCAGCTCTGTCATGGCCCCTCTGGAATAAACCCAGCACAGGACATGAACTATCTTGTGTTGATTATTAAAAACTTAGGCTACACTTATATTTCAAAAACGTCTCACAAAGGTCTGCTGCTCCTTACAGATTCTGGGTAATGAAATGAAATCAGGATTGCGAAACTAAAGATTATGGACCAAGCAGGTCTAGTGCCCCTCTGTGGCAATCTGCAACATCTTTGCACATCCCATGGCCATCCACCTAGTTTCTCATTATTTCCTTCTTCCAGGGCCCAGCACCATATGCAGCACTACCCACAAAATTGCTGGGACCACGCTTCTGAGGCTCCTTCAAACAGCCCTGTCAGACTGGCACCAGTCTGGTCTGGAGAACACAGCTCCATCTGAGTGTAGTTCAGGCATGGAAGGATCAAGCAGGAGAGCCCCTGCCAGCAAGGCTCATTCAGCCTGAATGTCAAACAAGAGTATCCTACAGTCCTGCCTTAGCTGTAGCCGAGTCTGTGATGACAGCACTCTGCACTCTTCTACCACTGCACGTTTCTTGCAGGCACAAGCAGGCTGCTCCCACCTGGAGAGCAACTCAGCAGGCACTGAACGCCCAGGCCTTGCCCTGCAGCTGGGGCAAACACAGCTCTGCAGACAATACTGCTAACACCAGATAATGTCCTTTGAGACACCAGGGCTCTGTCCCACCACATGCTGTTGGGGTGACTGCAGAGGAGAACACCACTGCCTTCATTCTGCACCTCAGCCCTAAAGAACAGCATTTCTCTCTCACACAGATCGGCACAGATCATGGCAGTAGGATCCTTAGAAGGATGCCATGCACTCAGGCCATTAGCAAGGAATAATCCCTAGGTAAATAATTAGCAAATTATCTGTTTGAAAAAAAAATGGAGAAAACTTAATTCTTGACTGTTAACAGTCTGGCATCTTTCACATTAAAATTACAGCCAATAAGCTATTTCACATTGTGAGCCTTGCACAGGGCCATTTTCCTTTGCCGAGCCATTTTCCCAGAGTAAACAAAACCACTGAGAATGCTTATCTTAGTACAAAACCTTGCAAGAAAAATAAACAGAATGATGTCCAAAATGAAAAATAAAATAGCATGTGTTGGTTTTACAGCACTGGGGGAGCCATAAAACTTAATACTCCAAGTGCAAGAGGTTGAAGCTGTTTGCTGTCATTAGTGTATCCCTTCTATTGTACACCATCTTCCACTGCAAATCAAGTCCCAAACAGCTGGTGGAAAAACAAGAGGGAGGCGGAATTGTGAAGTATATGGATGATTTGTTCTTATGGCATAAGAGATGACCAAAGTAAAAAGAGGTGTTTCTTTTATAGTTCTGATGTATTCTAAGAATTCCGCACCACAGGCTGCATTTCAATTACAGGACCAGAGTGTAACAGATGGGACATGATGTGTAAAACCAGTTTTCCAGACAGGAAGTCTCACACCAGGATGGCCACCCATATAGGACAGGGTAAGTAATGTGGGCCTGATAATGCAGCAAGAGAATTAAAAATAACTGTCTGTCACAGCTGCATGGACTGCAAACTGGAGATTTGGACAAGAGAGAACTGCGAGCAAGAGTTGGATCCACTGGGATAAGCTGGGATCTAAGACAGCAAAATCTGCAGTTTGTCCACCAGAGACAGTCACTGAGCAGCACTAAGACAGAACAATGACAAGGAGGCAGATGTGGAGCAGAGGGTATACAAGGTGATGGTGAAGCCAGCTGTGCTGCCAGGTGTCACAGGGATGCTGAGGTGCATGGGACAGCAGGCAGCCTCTGAGATGGACTTCCAAAGTGCATGCAGACACCAGAACAGAAAGAACTGAAAGAGAGGCTTTTTGTGTCACTGATTCTGAACATACTGAGTTACATTGAGTCAATGTATTGGCTCTTTTCTGCTTATATCCTCCATCATTTTCTGTACAGTTTAGATTATATTTAGAGTCACTAGAAGATCTATGCATTGTTTGTCTCATTCATACTCAGACCAGCCTGATGGGGATTTTGGCATTGGTTAAGAGCACCAGTCATAAAATCCAGCAAAAGCAGGAAGAGACAGATAAAAAGTTTGTGGATAAATATCCTGTGTTACTGGGGTGAAATAAAGGAAAAGAGTGCCTGCAAGTATTCAATTAATTGTGAGTTAAGCTGCCACCCAGCAGCCCTGTTCTCTGTCACCTGGCAAAGGCAGATGGCATCAGTGCTGCCTGTGGGCAAAGTGTGCCCAAAGCCAGGGACACACTCAAAGAGGCACAGCACGATCTCTGTGAAACACTCTGCTCCCCATAGCACAGGGCTGCGTGAAAGTAGCCAACATCACAGCAAAGCAGGATGAGCAGGATTGGTAGCTTTTAAGGCATTTTTAATGGGAAATGGTGTCTGATAAAGACATCATCTTTTTGGCATGTCATCACAGAAAATTTGCTACAGGCAGCCAGCTTACCAAGACAAGTGAAATATCACAGAAGCTTTACTGAATTTTTCTAAGTTTGTTTGTCAACATCCTCCTCCCTGTCACCTTTGAAAGGGCCAACTGAGACCTTGCCTGATTCTAATTTCATAATTAGGGATGTTAGGAATAGCTCTGCCAAGCAAGATCTCATACCTGGGCAGAGCTGGTAGGGATAAAAGAGACGAGTGAAGAGGATAAGGTTTGACAGCGAACAATTCTGAGTTCTAGGAATCTAATTTTGCTTACCAGAATCTCTTCAGCAACAATTTTAGTTGCAGTCTGAGGGGAAAGGGGATGAAGAAGACAAGACAGAAACATTGTACAGAATGAGCAAAACACGGGGAAAAAAAGGAGGAGAAAAAAACAACTTAAAAGCTATATTAAACACTAGGACCCAAGGGAGAACAGAAAAAAAAAAAAAAAGATATTATTAACAGAGGAAACTGGCTGTCTCCACTGAGCAAACATTGGTAAACAGAAAAATTTAATTCTGCAGGATTAAACAAGGCATTAAACTGGTTGGGATAAATTAAAAAAAAACAAAAAAAAGGCAACAAAAACCTGATAACTGCATGCATTCAGAAATAAGTCAAGTGGTTTTACTGACTTGAACACTCAACTGGACTAAAAAGCTCTTTACTAAAGCAACCATAGCAAATGTATGCAAATTGCTGAGAGCACAAATTATAGAAGAATGCACATTTAAGAAGGTATCCTCTGCTGATGCTAACACTTGTTTCTTGATACAGGCAGCAAGTTTAAATGTCTGCAGTCACAGGCAACAGGAACATGCAGAGAAGAACCCCATGTGTCTTGGATTTCACCCATCCATATCCTTCTGGGCACTTAAAGAATCACCCCTTAAACCTCTCTTGCTATCCAGCTGGGTTCTTCCTAATGGGGTGATGGCAAAGAACATTTTCCCCTAGCAAATGGAAAATAAAATTCAACAGAGGTTATCCTTAGGACCTGCCTAACATTGGTTGAAAGAACTTTAATGCCCCTGAACTCAGGCAGTTCTCCTAACCCTGAAAGGGATTGGCACCACCATGGAGAGATACAAGGAAGCTGTAACCATGTACCATGTGTCCCATGTGGAAATGGCAACAACAGTCACTTTGGGAAATTCTGTGAACAATTCCAGGGTCTGGTTCTGCACAAATTCCACTGGCACAAATGTGGACCAGATCTGCCAATGTGGCAGTATTATAACTGAGACTCACAGCTTGAAATCAAACCTTGGCAGAGTATTGGCCCAGATCTGACATAAATCAGCCTCTCTGTTCTTGCTGATGCTTTGGCACAAGTTGGCTGAGGAACAGTTTTTGCTATCCCTTCAGCTGGAGTATGCATTCCCAATGCATTCCTTCCTGAGTGCTGCCACTTTCAGCACATGCAAAGCCTTGGTGCAAGAAAGCCACAGCTTGAGAAGAAAGGTTTCAACACACTTAAAACCCTAGAAAAAACAGGCTATTTTTCATCTGTGAAGTTCTTTTTTGCATGAGCTGTACGCTGTTAGCTGTAGATGCTCTGACACAGGACTAGACAGACAGGGGAGGATGCCATATCAGATGCCAGCTGTGCTCCTGACGCAAGCCATTGCCCTCCCTGGGGTCACAGCACAGGCTTGTGGCACTGGTCTGCAGCTGGAAGACCCTCTCCCTTCCCTGTCACCAGAGCACTTTCTCTTTGCTGCAAAGGGCCATCACCACCTCCAGCACAGTTGCAACGGGGAAGCTGGAAGTGTTTGAAGTCCATGACACCCTCCCAGGAAACACGGGCTTGCTGAACACAAGGGAGCTGTGAAAAGCACTGTTCAGTGTGACAGCATTTAGGGCTGCATCAGCTGCCGAGCCAGCTCAGCTGCCTGGCAGGCACCACAGTAGGGCCCCACAAATCAGATTTGCAGGAGTGCCCTGGGGCTGGCTGATTACAAAGAGGCTTTTCCACCAGAGTTGCACAGTGTGAAAGTAACACTTTGACAGTGTTCCTTTGAACAGGCAGGAACCTGAAGCTGGTGCACAAGCTGAGCAGAAACAATCAGAGCCAGACTGAGTTTATGTTGCAGGACTCTCCTCCACACCACGGAGATGTTGGCCATCACAAATGAGGCATGGGCAGTGAACAAGACCTGAGTCTCTTGGTCCCAAGGACATCTGTCAAGGGAGGTATTGGATATAGACACAGAACTTCTGTACCACTGTTCCCTTACAGAAGCACAAGAATTCACCTGAGTATCAAAGATACTTTGCTTTCAGGGACATTTCTAGCATAATACTTCAATTTTTCCCCTAGATTCAGTGGCACCAAGACTCTTCACCGGCACCTTCCACAATTTATAAATTAGCAATAACAATAAAACAAGCCAGCCATTCCTGGGCTGAACCTCATGCCAGCAAACATGACAATCACCTCTTAGACCCTTAAAACAGGTATCCTGTATCTCTAGTTCAGACCTGAAGCTGCAGAGTATTAGCCCTGTGTTTGGGGTATAGGCTCCAGGGGACACTGTGGAAGATGTCCCCCATTATTTCCTGCAGATGGGACAATTGCCTGTCACTATGGTGGAAGAGAGGTTTCTCTGCAGGAAGCCAGCTCCCAAATTTAATGAAGGTTTCTCCTTCCAATTGCTTCACTGAATACCAGAGCAACACTTGCTCTTGTAACAAAATGTCACTTGCTTTTCAAGTACAAAATAAATGAGCTTTCTTGAGAAAATAATTGCCAGCTATTAAAAAGCTACTGTTGGAGCTTGAGAGAACTATTAAAATACAAAGAGAAATGTACATTCTTCCTGAACTGATACTTCAAACAAAACCTATTTTTGTTTTGAAATGTGGAACTAGAACAATGACCAGTTGCTTTTGTAAAGTTTTAGACTGAGAGCCATGTAATCATTTTCTAAGAGCAGCATTTCTGTGTTGTTCATGAAAATAGTGGGGAAAAAACCCACAGGTCAGTCAGTCTCTGCCTTAGTCAGCAGAGGCGTCTCAATCCACCTCTCATCATAGTCCACACTGGGGAATATCCCACCCAGGACCAGAGTGGACACATCTGCTTCTGCCAGGGAGTCATCCTCAGGGAAGAGCCCCCATTTTCCTAACTTCCACCTTCTGAGTCCTCATTACAGCATCAAATCTTACACCAAACAGCAACTTACTGTTGATGTTTTCTTAAAAACAGATTTTAAACAAGTATTTCCTCCGTAAGAATCAAATCCTCCTCTTGCCATTTTGAGCGCTACTTGAGATGGAGCACTTTGAGGGAATCAGCTTTATAATATCCACATGCACAGCCAGAATTGCAGCAGAAACAGCCCAGAACTGTCTCATCTCTCTTACCCCTAGAGTGTCCAATTGCCTCAGGCCCATAACCTTGAGAATTCCCTCGAAAGGACAAGCTTGGGGTAGATTTTCTCGAGCCATATTGTGCTGAACTTACACTGCTGCACTCTCCTTTTGCTGACTTTAAGCATCTGTTCTTTTCTGTCATCGCTCTGTCTTCATAAAGGTCTGGATGAGACACTTGCAGTGTACTCCCATCTCCTGGGAACACAAGGTATTAAAGCACAGTTTCATCTTTGCCACAAAACCTTTGCAGCACATGTTGGCATGAAAGACTACACCATTCACTGACACTACTTACCCCTCGGCCTGAATTACAACCAGGTACTGTGAAATGCTGCCCTAATTACATGTCTAGAATAGCTGGGCCACTGTTCATTAAAAGAGAAGTCAAATTACTGAATCTCTCTCTCATCAATCTCTGCTGGTTGTTATTCGATGACCAGGACAGCATTTGAGACTGCTAATGAAAAACAGAACCTGGGAGATGGCCTCACCAAGGACACAACTGCTACCCCCCAAGTCACAACCTCAAACACACTGGAGATGGAGATGAGCAAAGCAAACACCACTGGAAGCACAAACCCTCATGTCAGAAAGCAGAGGCAAAAGACTTCACAAAACAAATTGTGAGAGGGAGATGCAGCAACAGTGTACTTACCGTGAAGTGTCCAAGGGGTAGTCCTGTCTAAAGAGAGGACATCCTTCAAGCTACTGTGGAAAAGCCACTCTGGAAGCTCAACCCTGGCACTGGAAGGGCGGTGCCAGCCAAGGCAGTCCTGTTGGCACCAGCTGCAGCAGGGTGGAACAAACAGCAGCTGTATCTGAACAAGGTGGTGGCAATTCCCAGTGTCTGACCAAAGTAGGTAATATCCATGCCTTGGCCTGGCAAGCCTGCCTGAGAGCTGATCAGAGCCCCACAGCACCATCATTTCTCACCCACATGCTAATCACCAAATAACGCCAAACTCCAACTTAACCAGTTTTGTTGATGAAGCAGGTATATATTTTTTAAATCTCAGAAAACGTAACAACATACATGAGAAAATTCTCTATTCTATACCCCTTAAATTAGACTTCCTCAAACTGGAAAGCAGGATGAAGAGGATCTGGTCTCCAGACCAGTGATCCAGAGCTAGAAAGCACTATAATTGGAATCAAGATTGAGACTGAAGACCCCAGGTTGTTTGCAAAACTAATTAGCTAATGTCATTAGAAAACATCAGAGAATAAGCAAGAGCCGACTCAGACTCTACAGCAATCTAAGCAAAGGACAGTTTAATAACTGTACTTACGATATGTTTTAACCAAAGGAAAAAAAAAACCAAAAAACACTTTATAGAGTAGATTTCATCCTGGGTAATATCCATACATCTTGGACTTGGCAAAATGGCTTGGAGAAGAGGGTTTCATCATAGTAAACACAGCTACTTCACAGCAAGATTTATTAATACATCCAAAAGAAAGAAAGAAAATCATTTTGTCACACTATATACAGATAATACATACAGTGTTTTATACACATATTACATCAGTTTTTACACAAGAAAAATATACATAAAAATGTAAACTTTTGTATACAAAAACCCTTAAACAAATTAAACAAGGACCAGATAACAAAAGGAGACCAATCTATTATCATTTAATTGATTTTTTTTTTTAAATGGTAATACAGTACATTCATTGAGAAGTATGAGGAACATGTGAGCCAACCTTTCCTATTTAAAGGGAAAGTACAAACACAAGCTTTCCTCCCCGCCCCTGGAATGCTGTCCGTGAGCCTCCAGCACTAGAAGCAGTGGTGAGGGTTGCCATTGCTGCCAGGGACCCTGAAGGAAGGGTCCCTTCTTCTGGGGCACCTCCATGCACCACACTCTCCCAAAGCGACACATCCACAGAAGCAAGCTGGGCTGGGCTGTTTGTGCGTATTAGCCAGTCTTCCAGCTAATACCATGAGACGGGACGCGGCAGTGCCCGTTTGTATGTTCCCTTTAAGCAGTCATTAAGTGGATTAGCGTTGCTGGAGGAAGTTGCTTATTTTTCCCAATGTATGGTATGCTGAACACATGTGTCAGGGATGAGAGGGAAGAAGGAAGGGGTGTAAGAGACTGCTAATCCTTGCTACCATGCAGTTACTTCAAAATCAGGTACGTTTGCAAGCTACAATTCACTGGTTCAAAATACACTGCCTCACCTTTGCTTTCCCACTGCAACTTGTTTACATTTTAAACTCTAGTGACCAAACAACTGTATGAGGCTCTTTGTTACAAGGCTGTTTCTGATATCAAAGCATGATCAAGCTACCTTTAAAATGACACCAAACACAAACTTCTCGGAGACAGCCTTAAAAAGAGAGAGCATTCCCTCTAAGCACTTCAGATTGTCCATTTGCCACCTTCTTTTATTAAGTCTAGGATACATATATTTACCCTTAACTGCAAAAAGGATATTGGTTGAGCTTCTGACATCTGTTTTGCTCCACTTGTAGATAAACATTTTTGTGAATTGGAGGGGAAAAAAACCCAAAAAACAACCCCAAATTTTAAAACCTCAGGCATAAAACAAGAAGGGAATTATTTAACGTGTTGGTGAAAAAACAGTTGCAGAAACTTGAACTTGTTGGAAACAAACAGACGATAGATTCCAATGAAGGCTTCTCACATTAAATAAGTTAGACGGGTTACAGACATCTTCAATAAAAACATCCATCCTCCACAAAGTATGTTAAAATGAAACACAATAGTGATGCACTGGTATTTCTCCTAAAAAGGACAGAAGGACATGAAATCTCCTTAGTGATATCAGTACTATTGAATGTAGGAGGTGAACAATGATTTACGAAAGTATTGAGGGAAAGAGAAAAGCATGAATCATTAATTATAATTGGACAAAAGAGGGATGGGGCAGAATGCAATTACTGTATGTCTCAGAAACACCTGAAGGAAATAAACACTTAGAAACTTGTGTTTCCATTTCTTTCACCTAAACGATGGTGGGAATAAGGGCTTGTCTGCTTGCTTTTGTTTTTTTGTTTCCTTTTTTTTCTTTTCCTTTTAAAAATAACAACCCTTCTAGTAGAAATTCAAAAGACAATTACAAACAGCTTTAGATAATTAAAAGTCTCCTTTTTAAAATAAAACTTTGATAACACATTTCTCCATTTCTTCTATATAATGCAGCTTCAGTGAAAATAAGTAATAAGGGACAGCAATTTGCAAAAAAAAAGTGTTGAAAAAAACTGCCAACCAAGTTTCATAACATATACATATGTATATGCAGGACACCTACACTCTATATACATATTTAATATAGGTATGCATGAGTATATATCAGGAGATAACCAACAGGTGCATTCTCCACATACATAAACTGAAATAGCATAATAGGCGTGTGCGTATCCATCTATATTATCCACACGCAGTACACAGACATACCCATACACACGCCCCAACATATGTATCATAGAAGTCGTGCATGACTGCATGAAAGCTCAGATAGAACAGTACACCAGTTACCTTTTTCTAACTGAAATGCAAGGAAGACAAAATTCCATGGCTGAATTGTGGCCAAGAAAAATTGTGTCATAGCCATATTGAAAACATGGAATCCAGTATGGCTCGATGACAGAACTGGAGCAGCATTCTCCTCTGAAACTGAAGCCTAAGTTACACAGCACTTCAATGTGACTGAGCAGGTTGCTGACAGGTGCTTTCTGCTAAAAGGATATAGAAGCTCCATTTAGCCAGAAAACAGAAAAATCAAACACTTAAGCCCATAATTTACTTGCATAAGCAAGATCACCCAATACACAATTAGATGCAAAGTGCTAGCATGTTAATGGTCAACTCTGCACTCCATTTTAAAATGTTTTATGGTAAAGTGTAACAAACTGTGTCTTTTGATATGTTTGACGACAACCCCATTGCTCAGAACAGAGCACAGGGCTGCCTTCTGCTTACTGCTTGTGTTACAGGAAACACAAATCAAACTTCTTTTTTCTCCCTAGGATTGAAAATTGGAAGGTAGTATTTGGTGGGTGCAGTTTTCTCATTTTGACCACTTATGTATAATGCTGGGTTAACCTTTTAATATGCTAGGAAGCTTTGCATCAGGTTCCATGAAAAGTTTGTATTCATCCGCAAATCAATCACAGTCCTACTGAATCACAGTTGAAGCTGGGGAAGTTTGCATAAGTTCAAGCAGGTGCTCAGGGCCCAATTCAGCTACCACTCCAGTCACCAAGAGAATTTCCCTCATGCATAAGCAGAGCTGGATTGGGCCATTAAAGCTGATTGCTGCTAGCAAGAGAAACTGCAGAGATGCAGGGGCAAGGAGGAGCTGGAATGGAGGCAATGGAGCAGAGAAGCAGAAGAAGTTGGCATTTTGCAAGAGGCCTCAATGAGACTAAATATAAAACAAAAGCAGAGACATAGCAAGAAAACTCCACTGCGAGGGCTGAGGTAACACAAACCAATGGTGGCCGAGCTCAGATCAGTCTCTGAGTCATCCAGACCCCTCAGAAGAATTTAAAACAACTTGTCTGGCACAAGTGCTTACCTGTTACACATAGGTAACGTGGATAGTCCCTCTCTTTAGCTCACACACTCACTCATGTTACAGCTAATGTACAGGTGTGTGATACAAGTTATTTTCCATCTATCAATCTTTATGCATCTATATATAGATTTAGATTGATTGCATTCACACATATTTATTGTACATCATGAGGGCAAGTCCACATTCAGCATTATCTCGTATACAGATCTCTCTCACTGTACAGGTATACACAAAAATGGGTCTACTCTCCTCCATAAAGGCATAAAGACTTATGCTCCTAATTCCCATTACCACCAAATAAGCAGAGGAAAAGGCCTCTGACAAATTCCACCTCCCTACCCTTTCGCCTGTATGCATATGTGCCAGAAACAAATTGTGGGGAGAAGGAAAGGGGGAGGGATGCCTGGGGAAGTATCAACATAATGATATGGAGGGGAATATAAAAANATTTTCAAATTTCTGTTCAATATTGGAAGCTCTGTTTTTCTAAAAAGGTTTTTAAAGTCACCAGGATCATCATACTCAAAAGTGATACCATATGAATAAATAACAATTAGGTTACTTTGTCCAGCCTAAATAGAACAGTATGAAGAGTATGCAAATCTGCAAGAATGTTTCTGACTTATATCATAATTTCAAAGAGCTCCCATAAAGAAATCTTCTTTCTCCAATGACAAAAAAAAGGTAAGTGGTCACAATCAAATTCAGAATTTCACAGCCTAAATTAAACTCCCTTGACTGAATGCGTGTTTTGTTCTGCAATCCCACAGCAGCAGTTTTGGGGCAAAATTGATATACACAAATATCCTCAGAAGAGAAAAAAATCTGCTTTGAAGACAAGATCCTTTTATGGAATGGAGACCACTGCACAAACAATACCCCTAACAATCTAACTGGAAAACACAAGTACACTGATTGGCAACATTTTCCAAGTCAGACCATAGGAGATTCAGGTATTAATTTGCAAAGATACAGCAATTCTCATGCCTCTCCATCCCACTGAATGCAAACCTTCCCATTCAGTTTGTCCTGAAAAACTCATTTCTTCCATCACTCCTCCTCCCCCATTTGTTTTATTTAAAGGCTGTCTTTGGGAGCTTGGTATTTTCATGGCATTTTAAACAGGGCTCAAAGCAACTCATTTGAAAAACAGTAAAATTGACATGATATCAGAGTTAGCCTTATAACAGAAGATTATATAGTAGAGAGTTTCAGTTATTTATACAACAATGAGGACATAACAACCCCCTACTAAATAATCACATTTCTACAATACATTCCATCACCTCTTGACTACTTTTCTCTTTACAAAACTATGACCTACATACAATATACACATTCGTATCGCACATACATCCCCCCCAATGCATATTTTTTGTGTGTATATATAATACATACATGCACACAAGCAGTCTAATTCTATTTATAAGTCACAGTGGGAATTCCTTTGTGAGGAAAGGAGGGGAAAATTCCTGAATAAGACACCGTAGATTCCTAATGTTCCAACTTTTCAAATTCCAACTCACAGAGCTAACTGGAAATAAATACATTAAAAAAAAAGAAAAGGTCTTACAAACTTGGTTCACAACTCCCAGCTACAGTAGTTGGATTTTTAAATTTGATCTATTTACCCTGTAACTAAATTTCTAATCATAGGTACAAACCACGGATAAATTATTGCAGAATGTAACACTCAAAATTTAAAAAGAGTTATAGGAACAGTAATATAAGGGTTAAAAAGAGTTCTATACTTGTTGATACAGGATACCATTTTATTTTATTTA
>VZUA01054347.1:0-18731 GCA_013401035.1 Horornis vulcanius
TGGGTGCTCTCTTGCCTTGACATGTGTGACTGAACAAGTAGTAATGCAGCAGTGGGAAGCAATTGAAGAACTGCTAAAGTTCTAGTTGGAACTATTTATAACAGCAGTGACCTAAAAATACACTTGAGTGGTTGATTAAACATGGGAACACTAGTTAGAAATACTTTTTTATCCTTATGGAAGCATAAAGGAATGCACCATAATTATTATTATTTTTGTAATTATTAAGGATTATCTGATATGCTTCGAAAGGTTTTAGCTGTGAGTGGGCGTGAAAAGATTAAAATTATGCACAACACAAGTAGGCAGTTTCTTAAAGCTGCTTATGTATATTGTCATCAAATTAAATTGAATCTAAATAATGTAGTTTTAATTGGAAAAGGTCTCCATAAAAAAAACCCTAGGTGTCTCACGCTTCAGTTTTTTATTAGAACAGGGGATTTCTCATGGTAGCAATGTTTTCAAAGCCCATAAATTAGTTCAAAACAAGCATCTATTTTTTTTTTTCTTCAGTGCTCTACCCTTCATTTTTTTCCGTCTTTTTTTCTGTTACAGTGGAACATATCACTCCAGAGATGAAAGCACAGATAGTGGACTTAGCATGAGCAGTTACAGTGTACCCAGAACCCCAGATGACTTCCTGAACAGTGTTGATGAGATGGATACAGGTCTGATTTTGTGTACATTTTTAATGCATGTTTTCCAAATACACTTATATCCATTTGCAATGAAAACAAGCAGCTCTGAAAAGCTGTGATACCTTTGCATTGGTTTTCTACCTTTTCCTATTTCCCCTGCTTCTCCAATAGAAACATTATGGTTAGATTTGTGAAAGAGCATATTTGTAATCAACTGTATTGGGAGGATGAGCAAATTGCTTGTAAGTAGTATCACTCCTGTTTTTATACGGAATTTGAGTGTGTTTGCTTTTTGAAGTAATATTGTTCAGAGCTGAGAATAGTACCTCATACAGTGTTGTTAATACTACTCCAAAACTATATTTGACTGAAGTATTGTCTTTTTCCTTCAAGTGTAAAAGTCAAATTATGCTAAATGACATCAAAGATCTGTAAGATTTGGGTCAGTAGGTGAAAGTTGGAAACAAAGGCCTGTTCTTTGTACATCTGCATGCAGTCAAGCTACCTTTGGGTTTTGAGATGGATTTCTATGGGTCACACTGCTTGTATGATGCAAGAGGCATTTGATTAACCTTTAACCAGTTGTCCTGATAAATTGTAGGTTTGGTGCTTCTAATATACTTAATATCCATCTTTGTGTTATAACTAGGTGACAGTATCGGCCAAAGTAACATACCATCCCATCAGAACCGTTTCCCAGACTACCTTGAAGCCATTCCAGGGACAAATGTGGACCTTGGGACACTGGAAGGAGATGGAATGAATATAGAAGGAGAAGAACTGATGCCAAGTCTGCAAGAGGCTTTAAGCTCTGACATCCTTAATGACATGGAATCTGTCTTGGCAGCCACCAAGCTAGATAAAGAGAGTTTTCTTACTTGGTTATAGGGGCCTCAGGGAGACTGAATTCTAAATCTGTGAAGGATCTAAGGAGATTAGGACATATGTATCTGAAGTTCAGAACAAGCCAGTGTGGTGCACTTCGGCTTGTGTTCAGAAAAAGTAAATGAACAAATACTCAGCAAGATTCTTTGGGTTTGCTCTTCCTTGTCCATCGCTGCTGTTATATATTGCTGACTTTTTTCCACAGTTGACTCTGAAGAACAGACATCTTCTTGATCTTTTTCTATTGCTGTTGCAACTACTGTTCAAGGGGGGTGGGGAGGGATGATGAGCCTATTTGGATGACGAATGCCATTCCTTTTGTCCTAGTGTGCGCTTGCATATCATTTTATCTAAGTACTCAGATTTGAGAGTTAATTTCTGCATGTCACTGCTTGTAGTTTGCTCAGCTTGTTGTCTCCTGCTGCCTGTGGCAAGTGGTAAGACATGACATACTGGGATGACAAGCCAAAAATGATGTATCTGGTCAAAAGAAGTCAATACTGATTTGGAGATACGACGTAAAGGAGGGCTGAAGACTGTTTGGCATTAAGTGTTCCTACTAGTAGCTCTTGCATTAGCCACTAAGTGCTCTTGTTCGTATTTTATTGTTACAGTAAATCATGAGTCATTTTACATAGAAACATATATGAACTTTGATTGTTGCCACATACTCTAGCCTAACTTCCATTTGTCAAAAATGCTTTGATTATTTTTGTTAGTTGGTTTAACTGTAGCTGTAGGATGGGAAGTAATTATAGGTGTTCTGGGATTTTTTAAATAGTGAAATCTAAGGGGGTTTTTTTCTGATTTCACACAGTCTTATTTAAATCTGAATTGTCTGCTTTTTTTATACTTAAACCATGCCTATTGTAGCCTGATAAGCTAGTGAGTACATAAACCAGTATGTTTTGCCTGTAACTTTTTTATTTTTTTAAAGGCTAGCTTTGAATGTAATCATTAGATTTCATGACCAGTGGCTTATTTTTCATGTGTATTTGCAAGACTTTGAATTAGAATCTGATTACAGCAATGTAAAAGTTAGAGTCCTTTGTCGTATATACAAATTTTAAATGCATTTTAAAGTAGCAGAACCATTTTAAAGTTACATCTAATCTCTCTTCTGGTTTTTGGTTTTGGTTTCTAAGTGAGTTCAGATTTTAAAATCCTTAATGGGAAAAAAAATATCAAAAGTTTCTCAAGTTAACACACAGAAAAGTTCTGAACTATTAATATCATTGTGCGTTGCAATGGAAAGGCTAGAACACCAAAAAACTTCTCAATAAAAACTTCTAAGTGTAATAGTTACCAAGCTCTGTTTGGTGAAAAATAAGCCCTGGACACTATATGTAGAAGAATGTAAAGATATGTGTTAGATGGTGACATGAGCAGGTAATGAAGTGTATATTAGTAGTAGAGCTTAGCATGGGGTAGAGGTGAATATGAATCATTTTTATTTTAACAGGAAAAGATGTATCACTAAGTTGTCTGCAGGAGTTGACACAAGTTTCCAAAGAGTATTTTTAACTGAACAAAACGAGCATGAATCAAGCTTTCAATATAAGCTATGAATTTTGTGGGGCTTTCGGGTTTTTTCCTAATGAAAAATAGTGTCACCAGTTAACACCTCTATAATTAAGGGCCTGTCACCATTCTCAACATTGAGCCTTTATTTTCAAGGGTGTATAACATGACTATAAAGATACTGTAAGCATGAAACTTAGTTTTGGAAAAAAACTCTCAGTTAGCAGGGACTTCTCCTGAGGAGAGATTTTTTGGGTTTTACTGTTTTGCATTTTTTTAAAGACACTGATTATTTTTTAAGCTAGGAACAAATCAGCAAAACAAACAAAAAACCCCATCATATTACTATTGCCATTTGGATTTCTTTTATGCTTCAGAAATAATTGTGGTTTAGGATGGTGTAAAGAATGAAAACTCCTAACCAAATCCCATTTTAAAAACTGAAGCAGCAGAGGCAGAGATTTGAAATTTGCCACTATATATATACATTTACTACTTTACGTAAATATCTTAGTGTTTGAAAAACACCAAGTTTTGTGGCTTGTTATGGGATACAGGCAAGTTTTAAAATACCAATTCTTAAAACACATTCACAATGGTATATATATTCTGCTACACCAATAATTCAGCGATTAATAGGCCACTTATATTGTGCAATGACACAGTAGCTCCTAAAGCAGTGTATTGTGTCCAAGATAGGGATTTTAGTAGCATTTTTGCAATTTCATTATGAATTCCTCTCTCTCCTTCCCTTCAGGAAGAGAAAAAGACACTAAGTTTTTGTAACTTGAATGATCTGACATAAAACCACAACAGCAAGGAAATTCAGAGTTGATTCTATTTCAGTTGTCTTCCACAGTTTTATCCAGGTATAATAGCACATAGAGAATCACAGAATAAGCTGAGTTGGAAGGTACCCATCAGGATCATCAAGTCCAACTCCTGGCCCTGTGCAGGACACCCCAACCTTCACACCATGTGCCCAAGAGAGTTGTCCAAACGCTTCTTGAACTTTGTTAGGCTGGTGCTGGGACCACTTCCCTGGGCAGCCTGTTCCAGTACCCAAACACCCTCTGGGTGAAGAACCTCTTCCTAATATGCAACCTAAACCTCCCCTGACACAGCTTCAGGCCATTCCCTCTGGTCCTGTCACTGGTCTTGAGAGCAAAGAGGTCTTACCTGTCCCTCCTCTTCCCCTCATGAGGATGAGACTGCAATGAGGTCTCTCCTCGTCTCCTCTGGGCTGAACAAACCAAGTGACCTCAGCCATGAGGAGTGGCTTCCCCTCAAGGCCCTTCACCACCTCAGTTGCCCTGCTTTGGACTCTCTCCAGTAGCTTAATAGCCCTCTCATATTGTGGCACCCAGAGCTGCCCCCAGCCCTGGAGGTGAGGCTGCCCCAGCTCAGAGCAGAGCAGGACAATCCCCTCCCTTGCCCGGCTGGCCATGCAGGGCCTGATGCCCCCCAGGACAGGGTTGGCCCTCCTGGCTGCCAGGGCTCTGCTGCCTCATGTCCACCTTGGCACAGACCAGGACCCCCAGGTCCGTTTGTGCAGCACTGCTCTCCTGCATCTCATTCCCCAGTCTATGCACACAACCAGATATGATGCACTGAGTGCAAACTCCTGACATGCTGTACCTTGCTACAACAGAAATGAGTACAGAACAAATTATTTTTCCTTGCTTTTGTGTGTTTGTCACAGCTTTAATATTTGAATGTTTTATTCTCATTGTAGAAACACTAAATGGCTTATACTGTATTTGGGTAGCACTGCTTAGGGTAGATACTGACAAACTGGGAATCCTTGAACTGCTCTAACATTAATTATGTTTTGTGATACTTATTTTAATTAAGACATTTCCGTTTTCTCACTTACTAGGAAACATACCATAGAGATGCTGTACTGTTGGCAATCAATTCTAATTTGGATTTTTTTTTTTTAATTTTGCAAATGCATTGTTTGATGAAGTGGTTAAAATTGTTTGAAATGCAAAAGTGTTTTGGGTAGTATTTTATACTGATGTATATATTGAAACAGAAATCATTGTAATAATTGTAATAGCTGTTAGTTTTAAATACACTTTATGCAGACAGATGGGGCTGTAAAGAACTGTACTGTCACCACCCAGGCAGGGCTACTGCTTGGGAACAGGTTGCAGTGTCAGTGAACCATATGGATCAAATATTGTACCATTCAGTGTTGGCGCTCACCAATGCAAAAGGAGAAGAGACAATTTCAACATGATTAACACTACATGGTAATTACTACAGTGACCTTTTCACTTACAAGCATGTTTTTTATACAAATTAGCAGGTGTGCCTGTATAAAATAATTTGTGTTCTGTATCATGGAAGAAGTACTCTCCACATTTAGAATCACAGAATCATGTTGTATGTTAGAGAATTATGTCCAAAATTATATATATTACTTAACAATGTTATTTTTAGATATGAGCATGACTGTAAGCTAGGTACTTAAGTACATTCTGTTACATTATTTTTCTTTATGTAATACTTTTTCAGTTGTTTTATTTGGTATAAATATATACTTTGTGCTTAAACATCTTCGTTTGTTTTTAACGTTCAATAGTATGTAAAGATGTGATTTCCTTCAGTAAGATAGATGCATTGAATTGTTGGAATGCCTACTGTAGTGCATCTGATGTTGTCCCCCTTGTCATTGCTTTTGTAGTCATAAACTCAGTTCTGCAAATACGGTGTGTAAGCTCACCTGAGAGACAAATGAGTTCCACTGGCTTCAGTAAAGGCTTAACATTAAAGTGTACATCTCCGTGTGCTTGCAGTAATGAAGAGACAGTGACTCTGGTGAACATCATGCAGCTTGTGTAAAACAGTACTTTATTTGCAAATGGCACTATAGTGAGACCTGGTAACAGAATATCTGGGTATCTACTAGAGGAAAGCATCCGCCTTTTGCAGATAATGCTTGCCATGTTCAGATGGCAGATACATTTTTGGCTAACTCTTAAGTTTATGCATTAATTTGTGGCAGATTATCAATAAAGACACACTATTTTCATTTCCAAGTTTTGACTTATGAATTGTGAAATATGTAATGACATACCTTGAAAGTGCCTGAAGATTTTGGTTTAAAATATCTTGACAGGTTTCATTAATTTTGACCTTTTGTATAACAGTCTGAAAGATGGGGTGTTTTTAAATGTAGTGCAGTTTGGAAAGGCCAAAGTCATACACTGTTTGCATTTTAGCAGTTCCAGAGTTGTTACTATTCAGCACCAAATGCCCCAACCCTCTGGAATTTAGCACATTTGTATGTTTTCTTAGTTAAGGGCACAGCCCTTGATGGATTTGTCAGTTTGTCTTGTACTTGAGTTCATAGCCAGCTTTAGTCACCCAGATTCTTTAAATTTAAATGTAACATCACACCTTCCACCTGGGAGTAGGCGGCCAGTGCCAGGGAATGATAAGGCACCAATTTTGTTTGCTGATATCACTCTCATTTATAAGGTGGTGACATATTGCAGTAGTTGAAGTATGAGTGACCTTCTGGGGCAGCCCTAAATAGACTGTATTACTGCAGAACAGGATATTTGGTACAGGTATTACAGGCTCGCTTGGCAATTGTCTTTGAAATATTTTCAACACTTAGTTAAAAATAAAAAGTACTTGTTTCAGTAAGCCAGAAATAATATGCTTCCAAGGAAGCAAGTGCAAGTTATCAGCCAAAGAAAGCATTTTTCATCTTGGATCATCAACAGAATAATTATTTGAGATCAGGCTATGATCTGTGTAGCACCTCCTGTTTTGGAGGTTCATTCAGAGATAAACTAAGGCCACTTATTTTATTTACAGTATCAGCACCCAGAGTTTATATGTTCCTCCTGAAGAGTAAAGGTGTGCTTTTTGACCTTTGTTGTCACCACTTCTTACTGCTAACAGGGGTTGTCTGCACCCTCTAAACTTAGGTATCATCAAAATAGGAAGATGTCAATACAGGATGAGAGATCTTGGTTGATGTGAAATGGTGAATCCAACTCTTAACTGAAGAATCAAGTTGTCTTTAGAACAGGGGCTAGAGCTTTGTACCAACTACCATATCTAGTACTGAATGACTCTTAAAACAGCCAATGTGTTTTTCTCTAGGCACTGAGGGAGCATGCTGAGTGAGAAATGTATAAATACTGACACATCTGACAAACCTGCCTAATGGATTTTGTGGAAAACTCATGGTTCTTTTCCAGACATACTCCTCTGTCTTTAATGCAGAGGTTGTAACAGTGAATGCTACAGATCTAGGCTGTCACAGACTGGTTTTATTTTCTCTATGTGGGAATGCAGTTGGTCACTCTGATGATAGGATTTTCTGTATTAAATTAGCTTGGTTTAGAACATGACAGGCAAAGTAGTTCTATGGAATTTTCCTGTCTGCTAGCTGGGGGGAGGGGTCAGCAGCCTTAGAGGTTTTTTTTTCAATGTCCTGTGACAACAAACTAGAGCTCCATAAAAATGGTTCATTCAATCTCACCTGAAAGGCTCTTTCTCCTCCTCCCATATATGCCAATTCTGAGCTGCTCTAGTGTGTTTTTAATTATTTAATGTCTTTATTATCTGTGTTTTGCTTTCTCAACACCTAAAGACTGGACTGTAATACTAGGTGCTGTTTGTCCCTAGAGGAGACCAGAGTTCCTTCACTCTTAAATCTAGCTGCCATCGTGTTTGAAGTCTGTAATACAACACAGAATTAGTCTGACTCTAAACGTGCTGCTGCCCAGCTTCTGGTACAGGATGGTTATGGGCAAGCATGATTTTTTTGAATGATGGTGGATTCCCGTTTTGTTTGAGACTGGAAAAGTTTGGCTATGTCATTGATTTCTGCAGACAGCTGTTCCAGCAGGAGCAGGCAGTGCCATAATGCCTGTTGGAGGACTCCTACCTAGCACTTAACCTGATGTTAGCCATGATGGGGTTTTTTTAAGCTGAGTAATTCACTCTTTCATAGTTTAATTGTTGGGCATAAAATACGATTGTCTCAGCTCCTGACTGACAAGGGGCCTTGTTCAGACTTTGCCAAAGGATGTAATGCTTTCATACCCATCATCTGGTGTTGGAGTGTGACCCAGAGGCCTCTGAGAGGTTCAGCTGCAGTCCTGGACTGTCAATGTCTACAGTCAAAACGAGGTAACTGGTTATATTTGTGTATGACAAAATCCCAAACCCACAGTGCCAAGAAATGGTGTGACTTAGGTGGTGATACCTCACAGCAAGTGGGAGTAACTGTGATGTACCTTCTGGTTAGGCCAGTGGGGTTCAGCCTGAAAGTGGTTATCAATGGCTGTGTAGTCCAAGAAGTTTCTGGCAAAAGCAGAGCCTGTGGGGCAGCTTGGCTCTTGCCATACAGGACTGATTCAGGCTGTATGGCAAGAGAAAAGTGTCAGTGCTACAAAAGGTGACAGCTGCTGGGCTGATAAAAGCTCCTCTCAATGCAAGCCTGTACCTGCCACCCCCTTCATCCCTGCCCGCAGGTGATTTAAGCAACTGCTCTAAAGCCCTGGGATTTACATTTGCCTTTGCCAGTGTGTAAAACTGTGACTGCTTTTATTTTTCAAATGTTTATTTTTCACTTAAAACATGACTGTCCTTTTGAAGGTCTTTGTTCCTCTGAACAGCCTTTCAGAATCTGGTAATCTTTCCGTGGATATAGATTTTTCTAATTAATATGAATGTGATAAGCACCAATAGATCACTGAGAAACAGAAATTTCTCTTTGCAGCTTAGTGGCGAGAATGCTAGAAAATCTGTCACCCAAACAGTAATATCAGCATCCAAGTTCCTCTCATCCCTATATTAGCCATGGTTTGGAAAACAAGCTGGTTTTATATGAACATCCATGACTGCAGTAAGGCTAAGGTTCTTCACAATTGTCATCTCTGCTGGTGAAGTTTGCTATTGCAATATGTGGATTTTCCTTTTTCATCACCTTGAAAAGAAAGTAATGAAGCCTGGTGAGGTTCATGAAAATAGGAAGGAAGCAGAGATGTTCTGCTGCAGCATGAGGACTGTGTTTCTTAGCTTGTCTCGGAAATGTCTCACTTGGAAGACATCTGGTGGTCTTGGCACTTCACATTCGTTTGCATTTTATTTTCACTGTCACATCTGACAGATTGCCACATTATTGAAGTGATTGCACTGGCAACATCTGAAACAGGATAAAGATTTTTTTTAAATGTAGTCAGGTACAACCTACCTGGATACACCATTGGCCTGGATAGACAATTCCCACCTTGTAATGGCACATCTGCCTTCCTGCTGAGCCTTTGAGTGAGGCATTTTACCATTTCCCAGGAAAGCTGTGTGCACGGCTTTACTTGTGTCCTGGGAGCACTGAAATGTTAATGTTTGCAAAATGCTTTGAGGGCTAAGCATTAAGTGCTTCCTATTAATTTATTCTCAAGCTGTGCTATTCTGGGGCTTCTACTTGGTGATATCACCACATATGAATATAATCTTTGCAATGTACTATAAAGTATGCATCTGATTCTACAAGTTTAAACTCACAAACGCATTATAGAAAGGTCATATATTGGTGCATACAAAATGATGGTTCTCACTGGCATATGAACACTCAGTAGGAAGGGTGAACTGACTGAAGTTAGCCCTGCAGTGCTGCTCATCAGTTAGCTTCAATTCCCTTTTGTTTGGTAGAAAAAAGTGCACAGTAACCATTGACAGATTAATGTGCACCAGTTCTTCCATCCCTCAAAACTTTAGTGCCCTAAGTCCTTAAGTTTTTCATAATTTTTTAGATTGAGCTTTCTTGTTGAGCTGCTTCTGGGAAGCCAGAGTGACCCTTTAGGTGTAGAAGTACATTGAATGATCATGAATACGAGGGGGGAGAAATCTTTCATCATGATATATATATATACAGGCATAGAGAGAATATTGTTGCATGCATTTGTGTGTGTCTATATATAGATACTCTATATATAAACACTAATTTCCTGCCTAAAGACAACTCAGTTTCTCATGAGCATTATATTTGTTCTAGGCTTCACAAGAAAAAAACCCCAAACCGTACAAGTATCGTCCCAGTTACAAAGTCTGCATGGTTGTTGCTTATGTTTAAATATTTAGGGTTTTAGGTATGACGTAGAATCATTTCAATCAGAAAACCAGAATGAATAATGAGAGAATATGAATGCACGTGTTACTCCGTTGTGCTGCCTCTCAAGAAACTACTCAAGCTGTCTTGAGTAGTCAGCTTTTGGGGACTTAAAGGCACCTTGCACACCAAAAACCCAAAACCAAAGAGCTGGGGTAAGAGGAGCAGGGTTGCCAGTCTCTGCCCTTGTACGAGAGCATGTTTTGCTTTTAAGCCGGGACCGACGGGAAGTTGGCTGCAGGTCAGATTTGTCTACACTGACATTTACCTTCACATTTAATGCATCACCCATGCTTTGCACCTTAGTGTGTATGCATTCTGTCACTGCACCCTCACAAGGAGAGAGGGGTGTCTGGCTATCGAGACACAAACTGGTACATTATAGAGCAAAGAGTTTACTCCTAGCAAGGATTAATCCCTAATGGGTTCCTAATACGACAGAGTGCCATGTTCTACTGATACACAGTGCTACTTGCTTGAGCTATTCTCTTTAGAGATTAAGATGGTTTTTTGGATTACTTCCCTATCCCCAAGATCCCATGACAGTTGCTGGGGTTTCTTTTGGTTTTAAAGATTTATGATGCCTCCATGGGTGGGCTTAGACTGTTTTAAAATGTATTAATATGGATTTACTCTGCACTTGAGTGTAACTACTTCTGTTCTCTGACTTTGTTGCTAGGTATGTCTCTGTTAGAGCAGTAGCACTGGAAGATAAGATGACAAGTAGATGTCCAGGCATTTGAAGCAGATTCAGGATGCTTTTGAAAGCCAGAAGTCTCGGAAGCATAGAGTTAGGAAAGGCAGATCCTGCTTGATCAACCTGATCTCCTTTTATGACAGGGTGACCTGGCTGTGGATGAGGGAAAGGCTGTGGATGTTGTGCACCTGGACTCCAGTAAAGCCTTTGAACCGTGTCCCACAGCATTCTCCTGGAGAAGCTGGCTGCTCATGGCTTGGGCAGGTGCACTGCCTGCTGGGTGCTGAAGAACTGACTGGATGGCCAAGCCCAAAGAGGGTTGGTGACTGGAGTCACGTCCAGCTGGGGGCCAGTCTCAAGTGGGATTCCCCAGGGCTCAGTGCTGGGGCCAGACCTGTTAAATATCCTTATCGATGATCTGGATGAGGGGATGGAGTGCCCCCTTAGCAGCCCAGGGAAGCGATGGAGGCACTATCCATGGAGATGCTCCAGAAACAACTGGAGATGGCACTCAGTGCCGTGGTCTAGTTGGTAAGGGGGTGCTTGGTCAAAGGTTGGACTCGGTGATCTTAGAAGTCTTTTCCAGCCATAGTGGTTCTATGATTATATGACCTTAGATCTTGAATCAGCCCTTTGGACTCCATGCTGTGCTTGCACTGGACCTAGCCTGCTACTGAAACAAAGAGAAGATTTTTATATCCCATAATAGTCAGACAGTACTCTGACTGCTCCTAGAACTGACTCCAGTGGCTACTATCTTAGGCTTTTATTTTGTTGGGCTTTTTCTCATAGTGTTGTCTCTAAAAATGGATGATACACTTACTGTGTTATCCAAATACTCAGATCTCAGATGAGATGTTTGGATTTTATGCATTTATATGAACTAATACTTGGCACATATTTGTGAACTGTATTTAGAAATACACAAAATTCAGAGGGGCTTCAAGTGTGCCATATGACAAGATCAGACATTGAAGTGTTTGGGGAAAAAATACAGACAAACCAATTGAGACAGATACACATGAATGTAATAAGTAGTCAGCTACAAGAGTTATAAATTAGGATCTACTAGCTCAGTAGGTAAAATTGTTTTTGTGGCTCAGAGATCAACCCAAAATTGATTTATCTGATATTTAACTGAAAAATAAATGTATATGCTCTCATGGGCTGCGCAAATTCAAATAGAACAGGCACAAGGGAATCCTGTGCTGGTTTGTATCAGTGAGCAGCTGGAGTGCTGGTCAGACTTTCGGGTACAGCATTTGATGAAAGACAGGCACTGATGAACATGGTCCAGAGGCAAGCAGTGATGAGGACAATGTGACAGAGGAAGATTAAAGTAGCTGGGCTGTTCATCTACAGAAAAACTGACTAAATGGAGAATGATCTTCAAGTAAAAGGCAAGTGCTACTATGAATCTATTACCTATGAAGAAAAGGGTGAGAAGTTACACTGGAGTAAAGTAAGCTTTTTAAACTGGTTGGTTGGTTGTGGTACCTGTGGAGGCTGTAGTAGCTCTGTTGTGGCAGCATTCAAAGAACAAGTTTGATGAGCATCTCTCAGAAACTGGATGAGCCGATCCAGCCTCGGGGTGGCTGAAAGATTGAGCTGACCTCTGAGGTCCACTCCTCAGCAGCAAGTCAAAGAACTGGGGCCACTGCCAGAGCTCAAGGACTAGGTTAAAAAATGCAGGTTCCTAGAGTTTCTGATCAATGGACCCCTTCCTTATATCAGCTAGTAACCCTATTGCTCCTGGAATTTGTTGATAGCTAAGGAAAACACCTCAGAAGGGTGCAGTTCTGACCCTGCAGATTTGTCTGGTAATTGAAAAAAAATTACAATGGACAGTCATACTGATGGCATAAAAATGCAAAAAGTTAAATCCAAAAAAACTTGCTAGTTCCATTTGTCCAGCTTTGATTATTTCTCTGCTTAAGATGTTGTTTGATACCTCTTCTTTTCTTCTATTGAAAATATTTGCATGCTTTAAATAAGGTCAACTGCTTTAACAAACTGGACAAAATATTTCCACTGTGGTAAGGGGTGCTTTATTGCTGTCTGTCTTATAAGTGTACTGCCTGTGTGCAATTTGTCTGTGAATTAACCCAGCAAGTTGAGTTCGAGTGTGGCCAAGATACAATAGATTGAGCACAGTTCCCACTTAGTAGGAGAAAAACCTCCTGCAGAGAAGTAAAATCATCCTGAAAACCATCCAGCCTTTGTGGAAAAGATGTATTTTTGGCTGAAACTCTAGGGGAGAAGTACTGATGAGCTTGAAGCTAAGCCCAGATACCAGTCTTGGCAAAAACAAAAGCATCAAACTGGGTAAGAGGGGAAAAAATCCAGCCAAAGAAGTGTGTGGTCTTTTCTAATGGAACAGTCTTTTTTGCACGTTCTCTGGTGAAGAGCAGTGTGGTAAAAATGATGGCCTGCAGACTTACACATCATTTGTTTACTGGTATGTGTTTCCCTTAAGGGAGTGGCATATTTCCCACCCCTTTCACCTCAAAACTTTCTCTCTACAACATTTTTCTCCCTACTGAGGAAGGTCTCCCTTATAGCTGACTTTCTGCTGTTCGCACTTCTGCCCTTGAAAAAATAAGCTTCAGAAGACTTAAAAGAGAATTTTATGGAATATAAACATGTTTGAAAGCAATTTCAATAAGTAAAGATGAAATGCTCTGTGTTTGGCTCAGGGTCATTAAATAATTCACTGTACTTACTGCCAAACAAGCAATAAGACTGTTGCATACACTTGTTTTCCTGGCTAAATTCCAACCTGGGTATTTCATATGCCCACCTAAATTCCTCCTGTGTGTTTGAATAAAGGTGATCATCTTCACTTGCCTCTTTACCACGCCTGTATCCCATCTGGCCCATGCAGCCTCCCCTGCCTTCCACAGGTGCCTGCTCAGGGGTGGGTAGGTGGTAACTTCTATTATGTAAAGTACTGCAGGCTCTCTCAGGATGAAAGGTGCTAGATGTATGCAAGTCATTTATTATTTTGCTCAGAGCCTGAGTTGAAGACATGCACAACCTGTTCTGACTTCTCCAGAACAGGTTTTAATGTGCACTAAATGCATTTGCCAGCACTGCTGTGCTGCCTTTTGTTTCTAAATTTACTCTGTTGCACAGCTGATTAGGGAGACAGGAAGCAATGTATCTTGAAGCTTTCAGGAGACAGCCCCTCCCTGGAGATGTACTTCAGTGACCTAAATGTACAGCGAACAACATGTGAGAGGTGGGGTTTCAGGCTTGGGCATGCCGACTTAGGTGATACAATCAAAGAGTCTGTCACTTCCTTCAGGAGTTCACTAGCATTGTTTCCCCCCCCTCAAATGATTTTATTTCAAAATGCAGGCAAGATAATGTTGCTGTTTCTTGCTACCCCACACAGGTGGGATGGGACTTCCAGGGGTTTGGGATCAGCAGCGTCAGCACTGGAATAGGTAAAGCAGCATTCTGGTGAGCTTAAAGTATTGCTGGGAGTGGTTTTTGTTCCTCTCCCTTATCATTTTGGCAAATGCCCTTAAGGAGTATCATCTCTCCCTTTTCTATTTTTGGAAAGAGAGTCGGGAACACTTTGTTCTCTTCAAGTACTGTTTGAGTCCAGTTAGCAGAGACCTCCTTAGCACCGTAATGTCCATCTTGCACAAAAGACAACACACCATCTTTCTGAGGTTATTAACTGCAGCTGATGCCAGCAGTCAGGATGCCTGATCTACAAAATGCAGTAATTCTCTTGATTCCCTGATACGGAAAATAAGATATTAATAATATAGCCATTTTATACAAGCAAGTTCTTCCAGTTTGCTTTGTGTGGAAAGGCAAAGCAAAACCAGTCATTTGTTACTTCTGACTAGTGAAGTAGTCACTGTGAGTGGATGGGCAGGGGTATTACATAGGATCACAAACCAAACCCTGAGCTGTAATAGAGCACAGACTCCTGGCATACCTGCTCCCTTCACATGTCTCTGTTAATGGGTGAAATGGGTATAGTGAATTTACCACTGTGAAAGTCACTTGCTTTATCAAGCCATTGCAAGGTTTCTTTCATGTTACAAGCTAACAAGTCATACTGGAAAGGCATCCAAAAAAAAACCCATACAGGGTTAGGAACTCCCCAAATATTTTCTCAAAGTGCAAGTGCCTTCTCTGGGAGCCTAGCTCATCAACAGCGTCATCTTGTTGGACTTGGCAATGCTTATACCTGCCATGAAACTCTGGGATGCCAGAAAACTGCCCTGGACAGCCTGGTATCTCTCATTTGTAACAGAGGGTTCATGAACTCTATGATGTTTTAGAAGCTGCACAGATTTTTCTATGAAAAGCAAGATCAAAATGCTAGCAAGTCAAGTAACAGGTTGCAGTTACTGGCAACAGTAAACGAGTTGCCACAGGTAGTATAGACCCTGGAAAATTCTCACTGGGATGTTCTTCAACTACATTCACTGTTTGATACAAAGCTGTTCATGCCATTCTGCCTGGCCAGGAGAGGGGAACAGGAACCTGTAGTCAGGACTGACAAAAGTGGTTGCAAAGGTGCCAGTAGTAATTATGCAGGCATAGCCAGTGCAATTGACTTAAGTGAGAGCACATTTGCCATTTATCTGTTACTTCCCATGAAGTTTACAAATCCTCTAAAGCTATCTTGAAGTGGTTTTGATGAAAGGCGAATTGCTTGATTCATCCATTCAGTAGGTGTGTGGAGTCTCTCCATCATTAACCAAAAAAAAAACATGATGTCACCATTGCTGTGTGTTTTTAGTGGAGGGTGTGATAGCCAGGTGTCAGAAATGTATTCCATTCCCAGGGTGTAGTTCAATTATCAAGGCATGACCACAGTTAAAACTTAAGAAACACTGAATTAAGTGCATCATTCCAGAATGTGGACAGATAAAAGCAAACAGAGCCAGTAGTCCAGCATCCTTTTGGACAGCTGTGCTATGCCATAAATTACAAGTTAATAATGGGATTGTTGGTTTAGTTCCTATCTTATTTTTCTGTCTGGGGAAGAAAAAAAAATTGAAACAGAGCTGGCAGGGCAGTAGGAGATACAAAGAGATAAAAGAGATTTCTCCATTTAGCTGTTTTTTTTCCCCAATTTATGATAGTAATTCTTTAAAATCTACTACCTTCAAATTGCTCCTTCTTTTTGGCTTTAAATAAAGCAAGGGAATAACTACAGTTCATACAAGTAGAGCCCACTCTCAGCAGACCTTGAGCTGTCCTTGGGCTGTCCCCCTGCCAGTACAGGCCATGGGTTTTCATGTGTCTGAGTGAATCACCCTGATCCTAAACACACAAATCATACTTGTCTGCTACAACTTTAAATAAGCTTGGAGCTCTGCACAACATAATTAAGAGCTGTGACAGGGAACTCTAAACGTTGCTTTCAGCCTACAGTAAATCACAGATCCGTGTGCAGGACCTTCAACAACAACTGAATCCAGTTTTCCTTGATGAATACTTCCATGATTTTAACCTTCCCTTTACAGGCTAAATTCCACGTTTGCTTTAAAAGATCTGGGTGGAATTGAAAAGTGATCCAAATGCTAAACGGCCAATCTGGTTTGAACCATCTGTGTTCCTGCCAGGGTGTCAGATACTCCAACAGCCGCTTCTGTGCACTGTGCTCCTCTTAGCACAGATCCCCTGCCGCAAACTGCAGGCAACTATACATAAAAGACTGGGATCTCCAGTGATTTGGTGGCTCAGGCACCAGCATCCTTGCCACAAAAACTCCTGTGATGATGGGATTAACCCATTAAATTCACCAACAACAGGGATCCCCTCAAAAAGCTGGGCTTCTGTGGCAGTGCTAGGGAATTTTTTAAGCTATCCATATAGCTTTAGGAAGTGTGTGCTGAAGGATTTGGCTCAACTGGCTTGGAGATGCCACCAAGTAAGTCCAGGGCGTGAGATGGTCCCTGTGACACTCATGCTGTTGGAACTGCCTGAGGGCTGTTGCTCTCCAGCTGAAGCTGACTTTCTGTATTTTGTGGCATTTATGTGATTAGTTCGTGGTTGTCTGGGAGAGAGATCTCATAAACATCAAACTTGGGGTGAATTTTGCTGTGTTACCAGCTGCGAGAATCTCAGTTTTTCACTGACAGACACAAAAAGCTAGGACTTCATCTCTTCTTCATAATAAATGAGCAGTCTACAAATTATTACTGATTTTTAAAAATCTGCTTTTTTGCTCTTCCCAATTTTCTTCTGGTCTAATTCTGCTACTTCTTCCAACCCAAAGGAATTTGAAACTGATACAGCCAATCCTATCTGAAGCAGTAGTCTTTCCCCTCCTTCTCCCAAACAATGGTTATCTCAACCCACCTTTATGAAAAATTGAGAAAAATTAAACTATCTCCCAGGAAAGAAGAAAATACTTGGCAACTAATTTTTAAGGAGATGGAGTTTGCACCAGCTGCTTACATAAAAAAAGAGAAAGAGAAAGGAAATATATCCTACATAGTGTTACTTAATTCAGAAGTTTTGAGGCTTTACGGAGAACTGTTGGTAGGAACCACATTCATTTTAAAAAGATAATATATAAGCATAGACCCCAAATATACAACCTGAATATCAGCTTGCTGATGTTTTGAAAATCAGAGATTCTTATCATAGATTACATTAGTTATGCAACTGAATGATTTTTTTACAAAGTGTGAAGAAAATGGCAGTATATGTGTCTTGGTTTTCTTTTAAAATGTTATTATTCAACCAGAATTCTCTTATGCAGAGCATTGCTTAATTTCTGAAATGGTTATGTCTTAAACTGAAGAATTTCCTTTGTCCTGAATCCTTTGCCTCCTGAAAAATTCCCTAGACATAATAGTCAGTTAGGAATGTCCATTTCTAAATGCTAAATTCCTTCTTGAATGCCTGATGCTAAACATTTGTAAAGGTCAGAATCTCAAACAGAAGAAAATATATATAGATGAAACCTCAAAAAAATCCTAGCTTAGTATAAATCTGAATAGCGTTTATGATCCTGAAATAACTTTTTAGAGTCAGAGTAAAGTGGGGTTATTTTAGCTTAACATTTCCTGGATCTTAAATATATTTGATTTTTGTTAAATTTAACTTCATTTTTTTTAAGTTGTGTTTGGTTTGGAATGATTCTAGCATCCTAAGCTATTTTTATGTTGTTCACAGTGCATGCTTACAAATTTAATGTGGTTACTTTAGCTTTTTTTGTTAATTGTTAAAACTTTCATGCCACCAATGTTGAAACAGCAAAACGATGTGTCATTTGTAGTAATACAAAGAAAAGCATCAGCCTTCTAGGTCAATTGATTTTTTAATGATAGATTAACTAAATCTTTGGCAATTGTATTCTGCTTTGCCATGGTAAATAAAGAAGAAACATCTCTGAAAGCTTTAACTGGATCTTCAGCTGCTTCATCCCCAGAAGCAGGCTCAGTTTCCTCCTTCATTCCCCCTTTCACTTGCATGTGAAGAAGAAGGAGGGAACAAGCTGGAGAGCATTAGGAGATTTGCTTCTCTGCCAACTCAGGCAAACCACTGCCTGCCCCTCTATAAAGAGAGAAAAGAAGCCTTTGCAAGCCCCTTGGAAAGTGGGTGAGGTGAATTAAGGATACTATTCCTCCATGACAGTGGGTTGCTGCTGAGATGCCATGAATAGTTTCCCTACTCAGTGTTGCTGCAGAGGCATGTTGAGGGAAACCTGTGGAGAGAGCCTTTAGTTTCAGGTGATGCTTTTGCACAGGGACCTTGTGACAGGACAAGAGGAAATGGCCTCAAGGGAGGTTTAGATAGGACATTAGGTAAAAATTCTTCACCAATAGGGTGGTCAGGCATTGGAACAGGCTGCCTGGGGAAGTGG